>VZTV01100132.1:318-15861 GCA_013400875.1 Anhinga rufa
AGCGAATTTTATTGCTTAATACAGTTTGATCTCCCAACACAAACTTCAATTCCATCTCTGTTTACTTGGAAGCTGCTAGAGAATTATCCTTCTCAATATCCATCAGTCAAAGAGCACACCCCACCCCAGCGCTGAGAACATGCAACTCCCCTTTGATTAAAATATCTATGCCAGCATATCAGCAGGTTTATTTTCTTCTCATGACGTTAGCAATACTATAGTGATTATTCCTGTGGCAACCAGCCATTACCTTCTTTTCCCTTATTTTTCAAGCCTGCCAACTCTGGTGGTCTGTGACATCACACAACTAACTTAAACTAGTCACTCCTTCTGCCCCAAAGAAAGCCACTGCAAGAATTGCTCTTATTTCTATGTTAGCAAGCCACATTCCTGATTTTTGATAACTTGCATTGTACCAGGCTAATCCTTATCCAGTGATCCCATAGCAGCAGCAATACGTGCACTGTTTTAAGTATCTGGATTTAGCCAGCACAGCAGCCTGAAATTGTTATGCAGCCTTTTTTAATACTTTGACTTCAGCTTTCAATTCATGAGAACCCATGTGGAGGCAGACAGTGATGCTGTGGTAATTTGAGACTGTCACAGTTTTAATAGCCATAAGATGAAGGCAGTTGTGCTTCATGGGTTCAAGACCTTCCTCCAGCCGGAGGCAGACCTCAGCTTAGCTCTCCCCATTGTTCAGCTTGCTCTGCACTTCTCCCTCTCCTTCCCCATGACAAGTAACAGGGAAGGGGACACAACCTCATTTCCTAACAGGGTCAGTTTGTCACTTCTTTGTGACACGAAAGAGGTTTGGTTCTTCTGTTGGCATAGAATAAAGTGTTATTGCTTCATAAGCATCTGCTTTACTTGGTTGTTCTTATTATCAGTATTATTACTCATTCTTCAGTTTCTCAGCAGTTCCTTTTTTTGCCTTCTGCAAGGAAAACGTCATGAGTTTGCCATTCCCTTGGCTTTGTCAGACCTCCCATCAGGGAAACTCCATACCTGGGCAGGGATGATCCTCTTCACATGCACATGTCCTGTCTTCAAAGTAGTGGCGGTGGCAGAGCAGAGCACAGGCATCCATGGGGTAGTAGGACCATCTCCCTGTGGATGTGCCCCAGTGGTACAGCTGTGATTTTAGTGAGCAAAGCAGCTAGCTGACAGGTACGCAGTTATGAGAAAGACACAGATCATCATGAGAAGTTGACTTGGTACAGATTTTATAGACTCCAGGAGAGGGAGTGAATAAAGTTCCCAGCACAGGTAGAGGCATGTTGGGGTGACTGACAGGAGAAGACTGTGAGTGCCATGATGACAGTCAGATGCAGACTATTTCTACGTACCAGCAAAGTTAGGCCTTACATAACTGGTTCAGCTACAGCATTTCTGTCAGTTGTAGTTTAGGAGATTGAAAGTAGCTATCAGATACCAATTGTCACCTACCTTCAGGAGCTATGAAATTGCTCCCTTATTGCCAGTCTTATGTCACAGACAGCATTTGCAAAAGCTCAATACTTTCAAAAGTTGAGTTGCAGCTCAACTTTCAGTATTGACCCCATGGCCGTCACGTATAATACACAGCTATATCCATATCCACAGTTATTATATTCAGTTGATTCAGTTCACTGTCAACAGCTTCGATTCCTCCTAGCTGGTAACTACAGCATATGTGATAAGATCCTGGGTGCACTCCAGTGTGCTGATTATCAGTTAGACTCACTTTGGTCTCATCCACACCAAGCATACCTTGTTTACAGTGACTAACACATTAAGACTACTTAGTAATTTTAGTAGTGGAGGCTGCAGCAACTCTGTTAGAGCTCAGTATGTTGTCTGCATCTTATGCAGTGTCACCACAGACCACATTCAAAGTTTACTGAAGCAATCTCTAAGGAAATCTCCCAGTCAGTCATCTGCAGTTAGAAAAACAATTTTATTATCTATCTAAAAAAATGTGTACAGCTCCTTATCTGTACACACAATCCAGAAATTAATGTGGACAAATGCAGCGCAAATTGCAACTTGGAGATAAGTTAGCTACATAACATGCATGCTGAAATAATATGGAAGTAGGGAGCCTTGCAAAGAAGTTTGGTGCAGCATAAAACCAGATGCACATCGACAGAAGGGCTCGCTGCTCATCCTCACTAAAGAGGACAAAAATAAAGACTAGAGGAATTGTGAGGAAAAGAAGAAGTGTGACATAAGTACAAAATTTCCACACCCAATCCAAAGGAATAGATGAAGGCAAGAATGCCTTACAGCTCATGAAAATAAAAGCCAACATTAGCTGCTTGTCCTCATGGTTTCTTATGCTGAAAGGCACAATATATGAGGCATGGGGAAAAGTGAAGGGGATGACTGCAGCAAAGTCAGGCCGAGAATAGTCTTTAATGAGGAGGAGCTGAGGGGAAAGAGAGGGAGCAAAACAAAACCATGGCTGTCTCCCTGGACTGTGTAGCCTACGACACCATCTGATATGCTGAGCTAGGATGCAAGATGCACCAATATGGTATTAACATGGATCTGAGAGGATATTTTCAGAGGACACTGGCCCACAAAATGAGCATCTGGGAATTTCAGAATAGCAGACTCCCACCAGCCTTTGCCACTTGCTTCATTTCACACTTTATTTCACAGCGACCTACAGACCATCCTTTCCAAACAGCTCGTATATGCTGAGCACATCTGTCCAAATCCAGGACCCCAAGTTTCCAACTCTACGGGGAGATTCTTAACAGCAACTTGGCTATCACACATCTTTATTGCAAGAAACAGGACTGAAGCCAAGTATGAGGAACTCGTCAATATGCTCCCATTCATATCACACACACAACTAATCTGAGCTTATCTTTTTGAAAGGCATTGATCAGTCACACCAACCATAGCAATCATACTCAGGAGTCACACTATTCCCCATATCAGCTCACCAGGCTAATTCAGATGATGTAGGGACAACCTTTTAAACTGGACTAGTAAGATTCAAGAGGAGGATCTAGTGGGTAAACATTAACCTGTTTGAGGTTTGCTTTTTAATTCCTGGGAGACATGCTGTTTAATATGTTGTAAGGTCGAGCACATACTGAGGTGCATGCTCCTTACCTAGCAGAGGACCAGCAGCTTGCTGACAAGAACAACAGAGTTCCCCTGGTATAGTCAGTGGATTTAACATATCACCACCAGACCAAACAAACACCTAGCTGGATTGCCATGATCATTAGCTCATCACCGTAGATAAACCTGAGACATACCTCAGAGCAGATGGTCTTCTGCTGATATCAGGAGAGATGCTGTATGCCTTCTGGATTGGCTTATCCTCCTATTTTAGACTCTCCCCCAGCTTTTCTAAAGCTAAACACCACTAAATGAGAGGCCCTGGGCAAGATCAGAGTAACTGAGTTATTAATTTGCACTTCTGTGTTTGTCTTGATTATTTTATATGGGTTGATTTAGTTTTTCCTCTTTCCCATACCATCTTACCAAGAGTTGCAAAATTCTGCCCATTCTCTTCATTCCTCCAGAGGAAAAAGGGTGCTATTTCCTTCCATCTTCCCTGCTGTTGTTTCATTTTTCTGTGGGATCTGCAGGTGCTCACAGTATTTCTGGAGCAGGTAATTAAGGAGGTAATTGTGTGGAGCAGAACTGCAGTTAGCAAAAGTTAGTAGGAAAGGCTACTTTTTTTCATGAAACAGAAAAGCTATAGCTTAGTTTTGATTGTTTCTGCTTATCTTCAGTCAAACACTGTTACCTGATGAGAAAATAGCCTCTCTTCCCCCTGCCCAGCTTGATTTGGAGTGACAGCGGGTTGGGGAAGCAATCAATCTTTCCCTCTGAGTAATTGCCACTAAGCCCCAGCTAGCCCTGCTCCAGCTAATTCAAAGGGTCCTAGGAAAAGCATAAACTAGGCAACAGTGACAGAGGCAGGAGGTTTCATACCAGTGTTTAAAAAGATCTGCAGCAGTAGCTTAACATTCATTCACAGGAAGAACAGCAGCAAGGAGGGTTGGAACAGGTGGAGGAGAGAGCCCTCTGAAACCCCAGGGAACTGAGATAAACACACCCAACCGCAAGCCACTGCTTTCTACTAAAGGACTGATTTCTTGTGTATATCATCATTCATCTTCCTCTGAATCATTTTTATAGGTCTGCCTGAAAAAGGAGGCAAATGGCACAAGATGAAGTGGGATACATGCCTGGCATCCCTGGAAGAGTTGTTTATCCGTACTGCAATTTCTCTACTGCACCTGCAAGACTTTTGGCAGAAGTGGATTTCTGCAACAGGATTTCCAGGCTTAGAGCTGTTTGCATATGTTTGTCCTGAGGATTGAAAGCAGGCAGCATAAGTTGTCATTTTTATCTGACTGACATAACTTTTTTGGTTTGTTTGTTGTTTTGTTTTTTTCTTAAACTGTGATGTAGAAGGTCTCCAGGGAAAGACTTCTTTATATTTAAAAGAGTATAAATAAAATTAACTCATCCAAGCTCAGTTTTCTTTTCTTACTCTTCTTATTCATTCTTAATTTGCATTTATTTTCTTCTGCATTTGATCTGTGTTATCCACCTCTACACTGCTCTTTCCTGTAGTCATAGCCTTACTCAGGGTTATTTATCAGCTCTTTCCTGTTTTTAAAAGGCAATCTTTCTCTTTTTCTCATTCTAGCATTCACACCCACACTTTGTCTTCCACCCCCTAACTGTCACCAATGTCTCTTTATCATTTTGTTAGCTCTCTTCCTTTTCTTCCTTGGATTGATTCTATAACCCTACTGAAAAAAAAAAAAAGAGGGGGGGGCAACTGCTGCCCAAGCCAGCCAGTGAGGCAGGAGGGAGTGGGTAGGGAGGTGCGGTGGCATGCTGACAACCCAGGATGGGGAGAGGAAGTTATTTTTCTGCTGTTAGCAACCATGCTTTCCCTTTTCATTCTGTGTTCATTGTCGTTCCCCTCTGCCTTTCATCTTCTCCTAAAGGACATGCTACAGAATTAGCACTATAGCACAGAAAAATCTTTTGTTCCTTAGAGGTGAAATGTTGTAACCAGAGAATGAAAGTCAAGTCTAAATACACACAATGTAATGTTTAGGTACCTAAGGGAGGATTGCAGTTGCTGTAGGCTCACAACAGAGACAACGGAGAGACAAGCAATTTCAGAAGGCAAATCAAGTCTTTTCTTACTCCAGCAACTATGCAGGAAGATTAGGAAATCCACTTTTTACTGGACAGCACCTACAGATAGGCAGAAAAATATAAAAACTTAAAGATACTGACTAAAGTCAGACACAATCCAAGATCAAATGGCTCTTAAACTCATCTTTCTGCATTAGGCTATGCTGCCAGACATTCAGAAACCAGAGGGCTTGATCTAATAAACACGTGTGTAGACCTCAGGGGCTGGGCACAATATTTGATTCTCAGACAACCACTCAGTTGAATGAAGGCAAAGCCATTGAGATGGAGCTTGTGCTCATGATGACCAAAGAGATGACACCATAGAGGCTTTCCTTGCCAAGACTTGGTAATGGACCAGGTGCATGTTGTAAAAGAAATGTTTCCCTGATGAACCTGAAATCCTCTTCATCAATATGCTAAATCTATGGAAGACATTTTTCAGTGGATTATTTAATTTACATTTTTAAGAGACTACAATACATCTGCAGTTGTAGCAAGGAAGTTGACCAGATACATGACAATAAAGGTACTTGGAAGGGATACTGATTGCACATACTTTGCTGTTGTGTTTTCTACGGGTTAAGAGTGCTCCATTTTTCCTAGTAAAGAGTTCCTGTTACAGTCCTGGAGTACTCACAAATCAGAAGGTCAGAGGCACAGAAGGATTGTTTGCTACGAAAGTTGGGTAGAGGCTTTAAGATGGTTTAAATAGGTATCAAGCTATATTGAACTTGATAATTTTTAATGCCATCAAACACCATCCCTGCCAGAAGATCTGTTTGCATCATGTTTCTGCGAGCTTAAGGAAAACTAGTTAGCTTAAGCTAAACTAGTGCCTCCACCAGAGGCAAGCTTTGGTGGAAGCTTTGAAGCTACCTCTTCAGTACGGCCTTTTGCTAAGCATTCAGCATGTGCATGCTGCTTGACCAAACCACGCATGCAGCTCTGAAACAGCCAGAGTACATGCTGCCTCTGTCCTTGACACAGCCAAAGTATTCTCTGCCTCTGGCTCTGCCTGTGGCTGAGGCTGAGGAAAGGAGAGGTCATTGTAGAGAGAAACTGGTGTTCCTGTAGCAAGAACAGGAGGGATTGTAAGGATTTGGGGAGCAGAGGGAGCATTTTGGAAAAGGATGGATGTATAGGCTTCAAATCTGTATGAATCTAGGCTTCATTAACTGCACAGCTCACAGAATGACCCATTTATCTTTATTCTGGCAGTTCTTGGGGTAGTGACGGTCTCCTAGTAGCTGTATGAAGAGAGCATAACAGAGTGAGGCCCTTAACGGCTTTGTGAACCTTAAGACACCATTACAATACAAATAACCTTTAAGGCTGTACACTTAGAGACAGTTCAGAGCAGCAGCAATAATTACTTTTTGATCTAAGTGAAACTGCACAGGCAGCTCTGTTGTACTCCAGTAGCTGGCCCAGGACCAACGTCAGGGCTGTGGCTGGAGACTGTCCTGACTAATTTGTCCCATAAGCAAAGCCTTGTCAAGACATTTGCTGCTTGTAAAAATTATCCTGATGGCTCTGGTGGGGATCTTCCCAACCGCCAGCGAGCACTGAACTAATACTGTGTTCTCATCACCTGCATCCCAGTTGCTTTTAGGGAACCTGGGTGAGATCATCCACTGGTGCAAGAAAAACTCCATTATAATGAGCAGAGCTGCTTTGGCTGATGCTGGCTGATCACCTGTTGCAGAAGTACTTTGTTCATCCCCCACTGAAACTCAGGCAGCTCAGAAGGAGAGAGCTACCAGAAAGAAAATTACTATCTGGCAAATTTGAGATTGGACAGAAAATAATTTACTTATTTGAAAGCATCAAGGGGATTATCTGGACTATAATTTGGTTAAGAAACCAGAGACAGTACAACCTGTTCGTGAGGAGAGTGTCTGCTAAAGAATGGGCAAAGGTAGCAGCCAGATTTACAGTGGTGTCTGAACAGGACGGCAATGCCCAGCATGCAGGAGTGTCCAGGGGACAGGCTGAGCAGCAACATGCAGAGTCATCTACTTGGCTACACTGGCTGCTTGTGCGCTGCGCCATAGATCATCACCCAGACCAGCAGCCAAAAGCCCCAGCACATCTCCTGATCAAATCTTCACCTGTTAGTTGTCAGGTGAGCTGAGATCCCACACCTGGAAACCTACACAGGTAATCTGAGCAGAATTATCCCATCTAATGGGTCACTAACATTGCATTTTTTGTGGCTAGCTGATCTCCTTTCCAGTTGTTCGTCACAGTCTATTCAATGTACATTCACAAAAAACTACCGGGAGACAAACCTTCCATGAAAAATTTGGCTCAGCTCTGACTGCCTGTTTTATATATGCCTGAGCAGATGGGGATGGGTTGTTCTTGATGTTCAAGGTGTTAGTAAGGATCCTTCCTCCAGGGCTGTGGGACAGACTGGGAGGTCACGGCACTTTTTCTAGATCAGAAAGTGAGAAGCAGGATCAAAATCCCTAAAACCAATTGATCCCTTGTACCAGAGAGAGTGCCCACAAAGTCCTCTGACACTTCTTTCAAAAAAGCATTCCCAAAATGTCACCAATATTCTTAGATGTTATACTAGAGGCTAGGTTAACCGTTACAACAGATTTCATCCTCACCATTCTACCCATCTCTGAATTCTGCTACCACCACTGAGGAAGCCTGAGCCTGCTCTGTGGGCTACTCCCACTCCCACTCAGCTAGAGGAATGGGACAGCTGTGATCTTTGTCCAGGCTCCATATTGCACCAATGCCAACTCCAGTAACATGACAGACAAGATGCTCATCTTTTCCAACTTAAACAATTAGAAAAGTGAGATGGTTTTGGACTGATATATATAAGTGGCATTGACTCAGTATCCATTTCAGTATTTCTCAGCTACAAAAAATTCACATTACATTTAAAAAAAAGAACACACCACATTTGTCTTCTGCAATTTTCAGTACTAGTACCTCAATGTTGAAAAAAACTGCCTACCACTCACAAAAAGTCTAGAAGGGTGTGGGGGGAGGACATTATTTAAATCATAGGATAGATATGGCTAGGAACAGTTATGGGAAAGTCTCCCCTTTTCCTCATCAAAGAAAACCTCCCAAATTTTCTTACTGCACTTAAGTTATTTAATCAACATTTTCCTAAAAGTCCAAGATATTCAGGAGTCTGTCATCTGGATATGACCAAATGTGGATCTCTATGTCCCAGTTATCTGTGGTGAGACTATAATCAGCAATAGAAATTACACATTTTTGGTGATTTCTCTCAGAAGGTAACACCCTCAAAAGATTTGTTTATAGTTATATAGAAAACACTCAGAGTTGAGCCAGGTGGTGACCATCTATAATACAGTTTCAGATTTTAGGTTTTTGGAGTTTTGGGGGGTTCTGTATTTTTTGTTTGGGGTTGGTTTTTTGTTTGTTTGTTTGTTTGAAGGAAGGGTCATCAGCATCAAGCTAATCTAGTGACATGGATAAGAACGGAGAATTCTCCCTGCTTCTACCCCAGCAAATTCAGACATTAGTTCCCTTCAGTATTTTCTCTGTTTAATTTTATGTTTCTCAGACAAAGAGCAATCAATGCCATCAAGAGAGAGGCTCCCAGTAAGGCAAACGACCATGTGGAGAAAGTCTTAATATCAGTGGAACTGGGGATGAATTTCTTGAGAGAAAATATTGCCAGCTGCTTCATGGCTGAAATAATGATTTCAAACCAGATTTAAAACAAACAAACAAACAAACAAAAAAACCAAACAAAACCCACAAAACACGAAACTTGTAGTTCCATACAGTGCTGACTGAAAATCAGTGAATTTTCAAAAGCAACTATATAGGTACTTTGATTTCAGAGGAGCACAGGCTTTTAAGCTGCTTAGACAGCTGTGAAGATCCCCCAGGCACAGTCTTTAGGGGTTAGATTTGTTTTGAAGATCTGGCCCCAGCTGGTGAAAGCAGGGCTCCTCTCACCCATCTGCCAGTCAACCATTAGGTGCCTAGTCCGAGCTGGCCCTCTACAGTCAGTGGGAGGACCTGCACCTCCATGGGGCATTCAGGGAGACAGCTAAGGCAAATCCTGGGGGACCCATCTGGGCCCCGCACCAGGCTTTCAGACCACTGATGTTAGGGAAGATGCCATCTCACCATAGAGATGAAGCCACTGGGAGGACTCCCATTTCCTCTAGTGAGGCTAGTTTCCTAAGAACTTCTTACTGTCATTCTTCCTGGAGAATGGGGGAACACAAATCTTGTAAATACAGTCTCATTGATCGGTAATGATGGCATTTTTTTCCTTTGCTTTGAACATTCAAGCTGCACACAGTACTATTCAGAGTACTCACAAAACTTTGAAACTCACAACTACCCGTTTCCCCCACAGGCCTTCCAGAGATACCTCTCCTCTCCAGCAGCTCCAGGTGAACTCAGGTCCCAAGCATATTTCCTGTCTCACAAAGCTGACCACTGAACAGCTAAGCTGAATGTCATTAATAAACAAATGGTCTTGCAAGATAACGCTCTAAAAAAATCTACAGAACTGGCCTAATGCTACTCCTTATTATATAAACAAACATTTTCCTTGTACTTGAATAATTGAAAGTCTCTACTGCATTGCCAGACATGGGATGAGGCCAAGTACCCTCAGGGACCCATGAAATACCATTATACCAGCAACATACATGAAAGCATTTGAATCTCTCACGGAGCTAAAAAAATATCTTCACTGTTCACTTCTTTTAAAAAGGCATAGGAAAATTGCATTACTCCACTTTCTCTGAATGATTTCTGATTCTCAAGAGATAATGAATTTTTTCTCATAATGCTTTTCTTTTAGAGAAATAGACAGCCTTTGTCCCACCCTGCTCTGTACTGAAGTTCTCTACTGCTCTCTTCCTCTTGCTGGTTAGAGTCACGGTGCTGGCTAGTCCTTCTCACTTTCAATTGCCTAATGTCATTAAGAGGCAACAAAAAATATGAATGCTTCTTGGTGCAGCCTTCCCATACCAACACCTACAGTGATTGGTCAGAAGAAAGTCACATGTGTTAGAAGGTGGTGAGCAGGTGGGCTGTATGATGAGGTGATGGTGGCTACAACCCACTTAATGAGGGGAATTCTGAGACCTGTGGTCTTGGAAAAGAGAGGTAGAAAAGTGTCATGCAGCTCTGTCTAGGAAATGATCATTTGGTTACTGTCATGACCAATAATGTTTCACAGAAGAAACATTTTTCTCCAGAGAGTTAAAAGATCTCATCTCACTGAATGAGCAAAACCAGGGCCACATCAAGCACATCAGAGATCTAGTTGCATTGCAGGTCGGAACTACCCATGAAGCAGGTCAGGAAAACAAATGCACACAAACACTCAAGTCCCATGATATAAGCTGGTCACATGGTGTTTATGGACATAAAATTCACAAACACAAAAACATATAAAGACAAAGTTTTTGAAATCTAAATTATCTCACTTGGTGTTGCCTGTAAACCACAGCAAGGATCTTATCTTATCTTCACAAAACCCCTGTGTCAATTCTCCCAACAAGGTGTCAAAAAAATAAAACTGGAGCAAACAAGAGGAAAGTCTAATGCTGTTTCTGGAATATTAGTTGTTCACTGTTCTGACCCACAGGGAAGCAAATATTGCAAGCCATCATTTCATGCAGCTGATAATATCCTGATTAGTCACAGCAAGAAGACTCAGTGTAACAAGATCCGGAGTCGTTTAGAATCATAGAATCATTTAGGTTGGAAAAGGCCTCTAAGATCATCAAGTCTAACCAATTTCTAGTGAATCAAACAGCTGAAGTAGCTAAGTAGCTCAGGGCAGGGAGCTCTGATGAAGGGATGAGTGAGAAGAAGGGATAGTGAAAAACCTGTAGAGGCATGGAGAGGTGATAGAGCAAGCCCAAGGCAGGAGCACTAGAAACAGGAATTAGAAGTGTGAAAAATAAAAAGCTTAGAGCTAAGCTTTAGAGCTCATGAAGAGTTTGTACACTAGATGGATGCTCTGCAATGGAGATTTGGAGACAGACAGAAACCCAATGGAGAACTGGCGTGTGAGGCATGGATCAAATATAGTTCTCCCTTAATAAGATCCAAGTCAGATCTTATTTTTGTTGACAGGACACAGTGATTTCAAGCAAATTTTTCCTATTTACACCATTATCAGCAAGATCAAAATCCAGACCCAGAAGAAGCCAGGACACAATATAATCAACTCTTTGAAGTTCAGGGAACAAAACACAGGCTGATTGCAAACAAGAGAAGGAGCACTCTAATCAGTGTACCTTTTCAGATTAAGATGTATTTAAAGATTTCCAAAGACGTGGAGTCATCAGGTGACTAGAAAAGAATACATTCAGACCTGGAGAAAAATAAAACCTTAATTTTCCTACCCCTTGGTAGAAAAAGCTTTATTTAGCACAAGCAAGAAAGATCAAGTGAAGTCAGAGACACAAGGATAGGAAGGAATTATTTTCTATATTGTTTGGGGTATTTCTTTTTGTATTTTCTTTCAGAAAGAATCAGCAGGCTTTGAAGATTTCACTCTGTATGTAAGCATAACAATCAATCTACCATAAAAAACATACACAGAACTGAAAACAGCTCAGAGTAAAGAATTTGCTGGAATCTATCTGCCAGTATAACTCACCCTTAAAAATTAGCAGATAAGAAGGAAAAGATTTGCAAAAAGCAATTATATTTTACTATGAAAAGCAGAGATTAGTAGGCAGTAACTAGAATAGGCTAAATAGGGGAGAAGTATTGATACTATCTTTAAATTGTAAAAATGGAAATTACATTTTTTAATTCATTCTCTACCAAACTATGGAAGCAGTCAGAATAACAACAATAATGTAATTTTAGTTCAGATTCTGACCCAAACATGACCTTGCACAGTAAAAGAAGGGATGATTGCCTAATATCTTCCCAGCAAATAAACTTTAAATGCACTCCCATGCCCGCTATAAAGTTCCCCGCAATAGTACTTGGCTCATATTTATGAGGATTGACTGAAAGACCCTGAATGCTACATTGTTCTGTCTCCAAAATGCTGCATAGAGATGAGCATTCAGACAGCAATTAATAATAACTCTTGGCATCAGGTAGAAGAGATATTATCTAAGGCTGACATTGTTATGGAAATTAAATGTTATATTTGGCAAGAAGTTTCTAAACAGACCATAAGGGCTAGGGTGCTTTAACGCACATTTGCTTAAATGCCTGTTCCTTTTTTCCCTTTGCTTTGTTATAGTCCTTTTAGTCTGTAGGTTTGGTTCATTCAGAATTTCATCAGCACTGTGTTGCTTGGCTGGAGACACATCTCTGGGTAGCTTTCATTGCACAGGCTTTCTCCACCCAAACAGGTGACAATGAGTTGCTATGTTTTCTTGCTTGTTAAGACACTTGGAAACCAGGGGAGAAAGGGAGGTAATTTTTGCCTAATAAAGACGGAAAAGGAGAAGACAATTTGGGCAGTGTATCTCACTGAGAATGCTAAGGGACTAAAAAACATGCAAATAATGCAAATCATTAGTCATTACAATAGCTTAAATAAAGACAGTAATAATAAAATCCATTGTCTAAATCCAGTTTGCATTTAGAGTTCATCTCTGCTTCTTTTGATGGGCTTTTGCTGAGCACAAGAGTATGGGGAAAGTTAACTTTCCAAATAGTCCGTTTCTTAGTTTGCCAATTTTAATTTCTCTTGTGTATCTATTTTATAACCAAAAAAAAAAAACAAAAACAACAAAAAAAAACCAAACTAAAAATTAAATCCCTGGGAACTTTTCCCTGGGTTTTTGCTATTATTATCCATTTACCTCTCAGAAATTTCACTGTCCTCCCATTCGCTCTCTCTTATATCCCTGGCCTTGAGTTATTCCTTTCTTTCTTCTCAAGACAAACCTCAGTGAAATTCTGGGGCCACTGAAGTCACCAGGATGTTTTGCCATTATTTTCCCTCTTGAAATTTCTGACTGTATCAGTGCATTGAGTGTTTTAGTCTGGGTGATGAGCACACTTTTGAAAGGAGTCTCCCATACATCTCCACTTACCGTACTGTGGTTCATTTCACAGCATGATCTTGAGTGCCCAAACTGGATCAGTTTGGGACAAAACTAAATGGGAAGCAGCACTGCAGCTCCTAAGAGGTGTTCAGTGCACAGGACCAGGATGGAGTAAGCCTTATAAGCAAACACTGAAATGCATTTAGTATGGATCTCAGGTCATCAGCATCATTTACACTATAACCCTCTCCTATCTTTTCAAACCACTTCTTAGCATAAATATAACCTGTGTGAAGTCAAGGCATACCAGTACTGAATGAGTCAGTTGGATTCCAGCCTGGCAGGCAGGTACAGTGTAAGACGTAGTACACAGTCCAGGGGTGTCAAAGATCAGTGGATGTCTGGGCAGTGTTACATCTTTCCTCCTGAGAGCTCCTACCACATCCCTACCAGCCTGATTAGCCTTCAGTTTGGAAAAGAAAACATTTTTTGGCATGCTGCCTTTGGAAACTGCTCAGAGATTGCTCTGAACATTGATGTAACAAGCTCAATAGAAGCATCATTGCAAAAATCCACCCCCTTTTTCCTTATTTAATTGGATGCAAGCATTTGTTTCTTGATTGAAATTTGGCATAGAAGATAGGAACATCAGAACACGTCTACTAACTACAGTATTTTGGGAAGCCATTTTCACTGGTGCAAAGAGGGAGGGGGAAAAACCCTTCTCATGTAGCTCCAGCAGCATTTTGTACCTATTTTTGCACAGGTTTAAAGGGTTAAATTGTAAAGCAGTGCAGGAAGAGCTCCTGTGTTTTCCTCCTTGAAAGAGCGTTTAGAAATATTTAGATCTAGCTTTCCAAGATCAAAAAATGGGCTCATAAAGGATTTTAAAATGTTGTCAGAATCTCATCTCCCTAAAAATGTACAGAATCTTTTATTTCTTTAATAAGCAGGACTCTGACTATCAGTTTCATGCACAGCAGCTGTATTTTGGTGAATCAACAGGATTTCTACCAAAGATTCTTTGACTGAAGCTACCAGATTATCAAACTGGTATAAAACACAGTAGTGAAGTCTATCTGTACCACCTCAGGACCGTGACCCAAGTATTTCCATGCTCTACTCAATGCAGTGACACACAGATTAATTTTGAATGAAATCATGTTACAAATGTGTAATGTCCTTAATCCTGTGCAAACTGAATAAATTAATAAATAAAACCTTAGAAGCAACAAGTTAAAAAACAAACCTAATCAAGATGTGGTCTGATGATACGGTAAAGAAAAAAACCTTTTCCTGCTTTCAAGTTTTGCTACTAAACCCAAAAATGTTCTATTTCTTACTAATGTGGTTTTAAAATAATACTCTATTACTAAATAAAGTGGCTTTTATAGAATAAGAATATGTTTGAATAACCAAAATTTTCCATTTTCTTGTAAGCAATTATTCGGTCATGATGAATATTTTCCAAGAAGGATGTGACGCAAAATTATTCTTTCTGCAGCAATGGTCTATTGGTCAGCTCAGCAAATTTTAAATAAAAGGCATGTATTATATTTTCAGAGCAGTGGGTCACACAGAGCTTCTCAAAAAGCACAGGACAGTGTCTTCTGCCTGAAGCAGAGGACTCCCTGCTTTGACTGTGAACTTGGACAGAGTTCTTCTGGGAGACTGGGGCCAATTCACTCCTTCAGTCACTACTTTGAGAGACCTTCATGCAAAATTAAAGTTACTACACTTCAAGTATGTCTCTCACATAAATATGATGACGCTTAATAATTTATGTCTATGATGAGTTGCAGGTTCAGGATGAAGGGTACCAGTGAGTCAAAGATTAATCAGAAAGGAGGACTTCCCCTTGGTTGAGGAGGACTGGGTCACAGATCACCTAGGCAAACTGGATCCTTGGAAATCCAGGGGCTCCAATGGGATGCACCCACGACTGCTGAAGGAGCTGGCAAAAGTTCTTGCTGAGCCTCTCTCTATCATCTTTGAAAGGTCATGGAGGACAGGAGAGGTGCCTGAAGATTGGAGGAAAGCAAATGTCACTCCAATCTTCAAAAAGGGCAAGAAGGAGGACCTGGGAAACTACAGGCCACTCAGCCTCACCTCCATCCCCGGAAGGGTGATGGAGCAGCTCATCCTGGAGGTCATCTCCAGGCATGTAGAGGAGAATAAGGTTATCAGAAGCAGTCAGCATGGATTCACCAAGGGAGGATCATGCTTGACCAACCTGATAGCCTTCTATGATGGGGTGACTGGCTGGGTCGATGAAGGGAGAGCAGTGGATGTTGTTTACCTTGACGTCAGCAAGACATTCAACACTGTCTCCCATAACATCCTCATAGACAAGCTAAGGAAGTGTGGGTTGGATGAG
>VZTV01100132.1:16120-27512 GCA_013400875.1 Anhinga rufa
CAAGAAGGACAGGGAGCTGCTGGAGCAAGTCCAGAGGAGAGCCACAAGGATGCTCAGGGCACTGGAGCATCTCCCTTATGAGGAAAGGCTGAGAGACCTGGGTTTGTTCAGCCTGGAGAAGAGAAGACTGAGGGGGGATCTTATCAATGTTTATAAGTATCTGAGGGGTGGGTGTCAGGAGGATGGGACTGGACTCTTCTCAGTGGTGCCCAATGACAGGACAAGGGGCAACGGGCACAAGTTGGAACACGGGAAGTTTCTCTTAAATATGAGGAAAAACTTCTTTCCTGTGCAGGTGCCAGAGCAGCGGCCCAGGCTGCCCAGAGAGGCTGTGGAGTCTCCTTCCCTGGAGACATTCAAACCCCGCCTGGACGCGGTCCTGTGCCCCCTGCTCTAGGTGTGCCTGCTCATGCAGGGGGGCTGGATGAGATGATGTCTCAAGGTCCACTCCTACCCTTATCGTTCTGTGATTCTGTGATCAGCTATCATGCTGTATGAAAATAAGAGCTATCCTGCTTTTAAATAGAGCACATATAGGCAGAAAAGTACATAAAAGTTATTAAAAGTCAGGCTGGAAGTGTTCAGAAGAGCCTGCTCTAGATTTTTATACTCAAAAGATTTGAGAACTATAGGTCTGAAGAAGGATGAAAACAATAAGGTTACTTTTATCTAAGTATTACAGTGCCTTAAAGTGGAGACAGGCAATCACGAGCTAGCAAGACAATTGGGACAAACCAGTAATACTCCCAGCAGAATACAGTCAGAACAGGGGCCAGTGTAATTGTCCAGTAATAAAATACAGATATTTGTTGCATTAGATATTATGAGACTTAGTGTAATAACCACTTGAACCTTACACGACCCATTTAGCATCATAAGTGAGCCTATGCAGGACATGGATCTCCTGGTTTCTGACTTGGTGCCTTCATCAAAAGGCCATGCTTTCCTTCAGTGATGTGTTGAGAACCTTCGAGTATCTCACATGACAACTATTTCATCCTTATGACAGTGAATGGTGAATTACTTAGAAAGTATTTCCAGTTTTTCTTCGGCATGTTAAAACCAGGAGGGCTAAGTGACTTTACTGGACAATGCACGCCAGAGACAGAGCAAATCTATTTTATCTCTGCGGGCCCAGCACTGACTTGTCTAACTTTTTTTTTTTTTAATCTAGGCACCTGAGGTAGGTGTATGGAATGTGGCAAGAAGGGCTACACAATATATAATTGTCCCAAATTGCAGCATATGTCCGTAATCCATCAAGGAATTAATACAATTTGACAGAAGATGCTTGTTCTACTGCATAGGGAGGTTATACAGATCAAAATTTTCCAAGGATACATGCTTAAATGTACACAGCATGAACTGTACACTCAATGCTGCTCATGGCTATGTGCTTCAGCTGTTCAGTACTTCATAAATCACAAGTGCCTGTGAGATGACAACCACTCCCTTACACATGGCACCCTGCTTTCTCTTATTGGTGCAAGGGCCATGTGGAGACCACAAATCTTGGTCATTCAAGTCGCAGGGCACATCAAGCAGTCAGCATTATTCTTGTTGGTCACTGTAGCACCTTGTGCCACTGACACCAGCTGATCCTGAACCTTGCCTGTGGTTAAGGCAGTGGAGATGTCTGGAAAGAATCCTGGCAGAGAGTATCCTGAGTCCACCCAGGCTGAGGGCACCCCAGAGGGAAGAAATGCTCCATCCAAGAAGCACAGCAGGCTTAAGAGTTTCTGGACCTGCAGCCTTAAACTAAACTTTTCCTGAATTTTGAGTGCTATCAAGAGATCATCTATCTGCCTCTGTCTCCCTCTAACTGAGCTGCCTGGTAAAGATTCAAGGCACCAACAAAGCTGATCCAGATTGGGCCCTGCACAGGGAGGTGGTGCAGAAGTGGTTTGCTCACTGCAGCTGTAGTGATGAGCAGTGCAGGGTGCAGGTGTTGCAACAAAGGGACAGGTCCCAGGGAGGTGAAGACCTCTTCCTCACACACTCAGCACTTCATGGGTCCTCCCTGTCCCCAGGAGTTGCTGATACATTTGCACATGGAGAAATTTATCTCAATGGCTGTACTTTGTCTGAAGCTAACAACTGCTATAGCTCCTAGGTGGAGGTCACATATGCTTTAAAAGAGGCTCCCTGCCCATGAACTCTGAAACACAAGGTCAGCCAGCAGTGCCTTTGTTTTCAGGGTAAGATGAGCCATTGTAGGGGTGAATAAACCTGGCTAGTTGATTGTTGCTCATTATAATGTCCATACCCATTTTCATTCGGGGAAAGTAAACCTGATCTGTTGGAAACAATATCTAGGGCTTTTATACAGTAATTAGAGTGAACTAAGATCAGGTTTTTTTAAATGAAAGTGATGACAATGCTTTATGGAATGAGTAGCAAGAGAGCTGATTTAGATCCTTTATACTGCTAATGAGATGTGAATAAGTAGGAGTCTCATTATCTGCACCTTAGTGTGTGCCTTAGATTGCTCATTATCCTACCACATTGTGAATCGGTATTTGTGCATGTGTGTGATCGTAACGGTTTTTACACAAAAAGCTTCAGGCTTTGTTTAGTAAGTGGTGTTTTAATCATTATATTTTGGTTAAAAGCATAATATCTGGCTATGCACTACTCACATACAGTGCCTAGTGTTTTGGAGCTTCAAAGAAAAAGAAAGAAGATTTCAACAAAAGCTAGATTTTTCTGTGAGGGAAAAAAAATCACATAATTTATACAAAACCTTTTCATTATGCAATAATTAGCATTTTCCAAGCATTCACAGTGTGGCACTTGGAAGATGAGACTTTTAAAAAATCTGAATCTCTTGCATTTATATTGTGGGAAAAGGAGAATAGAAAGAGTAACCTCTTGACCCCGTATGGTTGCAGCAAAAGGACAGGAAAAAAAAAGAAAGAAAATCAGCAGAGGATGAAGTCTAAACCATGGGTTGTTGCAGAAGGCATTCTCCTATCCTGTATGCTACAGTTTAGCACCTTGCTTTTCCTGCCTCCTAAACTCTTCACATTGGTTCCTCCTGAAGTCCTACCAGCTGCTATTGGCAGCGAAACCTTCCCATTCTGAAGAGATGGCACAGATGAGTGTGCACTGGAACAGCTGATCCCCTCGTCGATACACCTGAGAAGACCCAGAACTGATTAAAATAAATAATAATAACAACACACAATTTTTTCCCAAAGCTTCAAGCAACCCTGACAGAACTTCTTCCAAATATGACAGGGCCAGGCTTAAATACATTTCCTTCATAGTTATTGTGATGCCTCATGGTTTAATTAGATCTGCTGGATGTCTCTCTACCATCTGCTCCCTTCCAAAAGCCAGCACCTGTCAGCATAAGCTCCAACACTGACTCTCCAATGACTGGCAGAATATATTTCCTCCTTCCTAAGAGGAAAGATATTGTTGTTTCCTAAAAAAGCAGCACCTGGGGGTGTCTCTTCTACTGCAGAAAACAGAGCACCCTAACTTTGATGTTTCAGTTGGATTCTTCTTGCTTCAGACAGGTCTCACAGCAAAACTGGGGAAAATGATAGGAGAGATTAAGGACAAATATTTCAAGGTGCAAGGAAATTTTTAAAAATTAAAAATACACCCGTAGGAATAAAGCACAACCCTGGTTTGTATTTGATAGGGCTTAATTTCTTCATATGCTTTGCTCACACACTAGACATGCCAATGGAAGAGCCAGCATGCACAGTGTTACTTTACCTTCCAGGTAACTCCTCCACTTGAGTGGACTCTCTTTGGCCACTGTTCTCACATGATTAGGATTTGGATAGCAGTGATGTTGGGGCATGTGTCTGGAATCTGGCACTGTGGGCTCTGACCACATCAGATCACACAATGCAGGTCCTTGTTGAGGGCCTTTCCTACCATTCATGCCTCCAAAGCCTGAAGGCATTTCTCCATTGCACATCCACTGGCAAACAGACCTGCCCAGTCTGGCCTCCTCACACTAAGGTCCCTAGGCATCTGGGATCACCTGTGCATTTCTATTAGACCTCATATGGGACAGCAGCCCATAAGCACTGCTAAGGCAGTGGTGCAATGCACTGATCAAAATCATACATGGCACATCGCTAAGATGACAGTCAGCCAGCTGCCATACACATACATGTCTAAACATGACACCTTTCATTTCCTCCTACTTTTTTTTTTTTTTTCCATGGTTTCTATGTCTTGGCTATATATCTTCCTAATCTTCCAGATGTCAGGAGAGATCATTGCTTGAAGGATTGTACCAAGGCAGGATGTTTTTCTAGTACCAAAGACTCATTTGGAACCAGGAGGTGATATAGACTCATTTTAAGAGGACAGATGACTTCCAGTTTGCATTTCTTTCCTGGAAGCAAACCATTCATCTAAAATGGACTGGAGACGAAACTTCTTGGGAGAAATCCTGACCCCACCAAAGTCAGTGGGCATTTTACCAGTGCCTATGCATCTACCACATCATTTCTTCTATAGAGGAACTGGAAACTACTAATGTTTTAGCACACAACACATCCAGCAAGGAAAAACTCTAGAACAAAGGAGACAGTGAATGCAAGTTCTACCACAACATGCTTTGTCTGTAGATGAAACTAGGAAAGGCTCAGTTAGCATTTGGATATTATGATGATAGCTGCTGTGTTAATTAATTATCACCTTGGAGATTCTCTCAGTCAAAAAGAGCCAACAGCTACCAATTTCTCAGACACCTGTTATTTAGATGAAGCTCTGAACAAAATTTGAAGGATGAACGACATAACCTAGGAATTTGGCCCATGATTAAGGGTACCTTAAGAGAATTTGCTATTCTCTCCTCATATAACATGAAACTGTTTCATCTTTTGTTCCTTTAAAAAAAGAACATTATAGTGCCTCCATTTTATTGTATCAGCTGAGCTTTATGATGCTTTTGCTCTTTCTTTAATATTTCACTGTTTTTATTAAACATTTGTTTATTGTACATTTTTGAATTTTTATAGCAAGAGCATACTGATCAGCCATTCATCAGTGTTCATCTGGTAGATCACTGCTATGTGAGGGGGCTGCAAGTTTAAAAGTGAAACTTTCTAGCTTTTCGAAAAATGAAAGAGGTGAATAAAGCAGATTTTTTTTTCCAAGTCTGTGCCTTCTTGGAAAAGTAGGTAAAACCACACAGCTATATCTTGGTGAATGTACTTGCATTCTCAAGTAACAGAGCTGAATTCAGGTGTTGCTACATGTCACTGCATCGTAGGGTACTTATCCATCCTTAGAGATGTATTGGAACCAAACCAAAACTCCAATTTTTCCAGAATGCTTAAAGCAATGGCCTAATTTTATGGAAGGGAATAGGAAACATGCCTTTGGCTTCAGCAAGGACTGAGATATATTGACACTAAAGGGCAAAGTTTGAATATACATAAGTGACCAAAGGTACCTAGGTACCTAGCAGATTTTCAAAGGATCTAGGAGTCTAGACAAGTCTGAAATCAATGTTGGAATGGCAACTGGGCAATTTTTAAAAATCACAGTAGCACCTGAAAGCAGCTAGCTGTCCAAACACTTAGATGGAAAATCCAAGTTTTGTGTATTTGGAAACTCTGCTACAGAATTATGAGCTCCACCTGTTGCTGAAGTTTCTGGAGAGAAGGACTTCAGGATTCTTGCTCCATCATGCCACATCTGGATCCCCACAGCACAGACCTTGTGTTTATGGAAGCTACAGTCTTTTGAAATCTAAAATAATGCAATAACATTTCAAGCAATTTTCTGATTAGCACACATTGTTTGTTGGTTTATTCTTATCAAATGCAGTTTGAGCGTATATTCAGACATATTTTTGCTCCATGTTCCATTATAAATTTCAGCTGAGGTTGAGTTATCCTTTATTAGCCCTTTAGTGTCCTATAGGCAACAAAGCATTGGAAACAGCAAATATTAAGTAGAGAGGAAATAATTATATCTAATTCTGTAAAATTTATACTTGCAGATCATATATATAAGGACTAAATATACAGAGATGTCATATCCAGTCTAACTGTGTCCATCTATTGACATTGCAGTTATGTTTTAATTCACGTGTAGGGTAAGTTACTGGTAAATCATGTGCTGTGAGAGATAAGTGGCATTTTAGTTGAGTTGAGAGATCAGATTCATTATCTGGCAAAAGTCTAACTGCAGCATATTAAAAGTAACAAAAAGTCATATTGTTGTTAAATATTCAAAAGCTCAAAAAATTTTTCAATAATATCAAGGCTACTGGTTTACCAACATAATAAAATGTTCCCTGCTTTTCAGGCTTCCATGTCACCAATTCCCTTGCTACTTCAGTTGCAGTGGCATTTCTAATTTATTTTCTTATCCTACTTTTGTACAATGAGATGACTTCTGATAATTAGCTCATCCTTGTTTGATAGACTAATTAGGACTGGTTGAAGAAAAAACCCCAACTTTAAAAAAAAAATTATTTCCATTGTAATATAATTGGTTGCAAAAAACCTACTCCTTCTATGTGTTAGTTGTGAGTTTTCAAACATTAGCCCAAGAACCCCAAACCTGAAAATACTGTGTTTATTTTCTTTAATGAAAAATTGAAGTTTCTCTAGACACTCAGACCATTGCCAAATATCTCTAGCAATATTTGGCAGCAAAATGAGCTACATTATGAATAAACATACCAACATTCAGAGTTAATTCCAGAGCATTTTACCAGCAGTAATAGGCTAGCTTATTGGGAAGAAAGTAGGTAACTCTTTATTCACTGGACCAAAGAAAAAGTTCTTTTGGGTTTTACATACAGAGCTGAAATTCAGTGCTTGACACTTTTCTACCCTGTCAGTAACTGGGGCTCCTCTGTGCAATGCATGGGGAGAGCAAGGAGCTGGAGAACAAGATTACAAACTGCCAGATATAGTAGCGAGCTGCCTAAACTAGCAGTAGATGTGAAGGGGAGACCCAAGTTCCCCTCCCACTGGCCAGGCATCTCCATTTGACCCACACTCACAGCAAAAAATCCTGCTTTTAGAGTTTAGTGCTTAGGTCAGGTTAAGTCCTCTCAGAAATTTAGATCTTCTCTTGGCCAACTCTGTGCCTTGGGCATTTACTAGGCCATTTACCAGGGATATGTGAAACCTAGTCTCAGGTTTCTCCTTCACCTGTCATTCTTACATCAAGTCTAACCTTAGGTTATATATATATTGAGATGGGACTTTCAAATATTTCTCTTGCACAAGATACTTCCATTTAAGGTGGAGGTGGGTATCCATCTCTCCCATGTAAAGACACTGACCATCAGGTCATGCTTGTTGATACAATATGTAGGTTCCCACAACCCTATTTTACCCTTCTGCAGAAATACACTATTGATCTTGAAGCCGATAATTTACATGCTGTCAGGCAGGCAAGAGGGTGATCATGGGTCTTTCATGTCTTGGTTGAGAATGGCAATCAGTGGGTTATTGGGAAGCACCCTTACTTCCACCATGCTCTGCAGCTGATTTAAGTCCCTCACTTGGCATTAAGCAAGATACAAATAATTAAGATTAAAAAAAATTATTAGTTCCCCACTATTACAGCAGCACATAATCAGTGCTCTTTTTGGACTCTTATTCTAGCTGTCTCAAGTGGCAGGTCTCTGCATATCACACTTGTATTTCACTCTCCCTATACAGAATCACAGAATCACAGAACGGTAGGGGTTGGAAGGGACCTCGAGAGATCATCTTGTCCAACCTCCCTGTGTGAGCAGGCACACCTAGAGCAGGGGGCACAGGACCGCGTCCAGGCGGGGTTTGAATGTCTCCAGGGAAGGAGACTCCACAACCTCTCTGGGCAGCCTGGGCCACTGCTCTGGCACCCGCACAGGAAAGAAGTTTTTCCTCATATTCAGGTGGAACTTCCCGTGTTCCAACTTGTGGCCATTGCCCCTTGTCCTGTCATTGGGCACCACTGAAAAGAGTCCAGTCCCATCCTCCTGACACACACCCTTCAGATATTTATAAGCATTGATAAGATCCCCCCAGTCTTCTCTTCTCCAGGATGAACAAACCCAGGTCTCTCAGCCTTTCCTCATAAGGGAGATGCTCCAGTCCCCTGATCATCCTTGTGGCTCTCCTCTGGACTTGCTCCAGCAGCTCCCTGTCCTTCTTGAACTGGGGGGCCCAGAACTGGACACAGCACTCCAGATGCGGCCTCACCAGGGCAGAGTAGAGGGGCAGGATGACCTCCCTCGACCTGCTGGCCACACTCCTTTTAATGCAGCCCAGGATACCCTTGGCCTTCTTGGCCACAAGGGCACAGTGCTGGCTCTGGGTCACTTGCTGTCCACCAGCACTCCCAGGTTCTTCTCAGCAGATCCGCTTTCCAGGAGACATTGAAGTTACCAAAAATTAGGCACAGCTTTCTATGCAATAACTAGCCTGCAAGATGTTTATCTACCTCCAGAGTTCAGATAAACATTTTGACTTGTGACCATGGAATTATTAATTAGACACCTAAATCTCTCTGGGCTTACCCTTCCCCTATTAATATTTCTTACCATTTGCACTAAGTTCATGGGACAAGAGGGAGAAAAAGATGTTGCATGGCAGCGGGCTGGTGGAAAGTGGCTATCCACCTCATTACACAAATATTAGCCCACAAACACAGATCATTTTCATGAGGGATCAAACCTCCAGCTCCCCCCAGCTCATTTCTGGAGGTTACTATCAGTATCCAGATCCTGAAAGAAGATGCTGCAGTAATTAAGTCCGAATTGAATTTTATTCCTTATCTCAATTTCTGAAAGGTTATTTTACCTCACAAAATCTCACCTCCTAGAGCCATGGAGTTATGTGGGTCTCCATAAGACTTAACTTGGGCTTGTAGCTATGTTTTATTATTCACAGACATGTTTTCACTCCATTTAAGCCCAGCCACAGAGGTAGCAGGTTCCACAGGACATCCTGTCTGTGAGAAAGAGCATTTTTAAGCCCATTTTACAGTTTCTTCTACTTTAAATCTTAAGAAAAATATTATTTGATGTTTTCATCTATAGTAATTTTACCTGTATCCCAACTTTCTAGATCTCCCTGGACAAAAAAAAAAAGAAGTCAGATTCCAGGGCATTCAGCTCCAATAGAAATGACCTTGCCCTAAAACGCCCCATGGGACTCTTGGGTGCTGACCCCCAGGTAGCTACCACTCTCATCTTCCTCAGTCAAGCACAGGGGTGCCTCCTCCTTTGGTGCACTGCAGCCTGTTCCTGTTCTGCTAGTACTATAGAAGGGAGGGTACTAGAAACCTGCCTCCCTCCATCACCCTGGAAAGCCCTTGTGAGGGAAACTGCTTGGGGTTGCTACTCACCAATGGAAATGGCTCTACAAGCATTTGTTTTTCTTTCAGTGAAAACTTCTGTGGAAAAAGCCCACTTAGTGTTTCTGAGTCATGAACCAGTTTTCATTAACTGAGAGTTTTGATGGAAAATTTTCAACCAGCCTTAATCATACCTATCAGCAGGTCTGTAAGGATCTCCCTGAGAGTTTGTGCCAGACCATCATTTTAATACCAGGAAACTGACTGAAATGCTAACTAAAAATAGAATAATAAAATGTTCAAGTACAAATGCCATAAGGACTAAGCAGAAAGGCTTTTGTAAAGAAAATCATGGCTTAGTAATCTATCTAAAATTCCATCAGCATATTAATAAAATCAGGGCTGAAATGGAACTAAGTGATGTCATTTGATTGGAGGTCCAAAAACCATTTGACAAAAGCCTTCATGATTTTACAATTAAAATAACAGGCAATTAAAATAACAACAACAGAAATTTAAAAGGCAGGTGTAAGAGGCTGAATGTTCTTGTGCAACAGAAGAAAAACAGTAAAAGGTAGGTAAAATGTATCACAGGCAGCAATATGTTCCTGGAAAAATAAATGTTATCCAAGTAGTGCTTTTACACCCTACAGGGTTTGATCCCTAGGCCATTAATGATCTAGAGATACAGATGCAGATATAGGGATACAGAGACAGCCTGATGACCTTATAGCCACTGCATCTTGCATTATTCCTCCCCTGGTCCCTCTGCAACATTCCCTTTGTACCACAATGCAGGTGTTAAAAGAGAAAGGAAAGGAAAGGCACAGTGGCCAAGAGCAGTTTTATTCTTTAAAAAAAATTATTAAGATGGAAAATGGAAAATCTACCTTCCTCTGAAACCTAGCATGAAGGAACCAGGTATTAAAGATTAAGAGTTTGTGTTTCTTTAGCAATGTTCCCACAAGTTATCAGGGCCTGTAGTGCCAGGGTTGCCATGGTTCTCACTATTGATTAGTAAATAGTGTAATTAAGTACCATGTAAATAGTTAATGACTGACAGTTCTGAAATAGATGTGGACCTTTTAGGTAAATAGGTTTCATGTTTGTTTGTTTTTTTAATTAAATAGGGGCTAGCTGAACATTTGAACTTCGGCTTAAATTTTCTCCCCTGCTTCACTTCTATTCCTTTGTGTTTTGTTAAGCAAGTATGCACCAATGGCTGGTGTGTGCAAGGAAAGGGGGAAGGTCAAATAAAACTTAAATTAAAACTGAGACTGGTCCAGAGTCCAGGCTCATCTGGTCAAGACAGAAGGGGGAAAAGGGATATCTGGTAAACAATAAAAGAAATACTGGATTATTTCAGAAAAGCCCTCTAAAGATAGCAGCTCCAGGTTTCTAGGAATAGACTTGTCTCTTCAGCTTAGTCACAACAGCTACAACTTCCACTGCTAAATATCATCAGGTAAAAGCTCTGAAAATGTTATTTAGACATAAATTGAGCAGCATATTCTTATGAGATGATGGAAAATTGGACTTGTCATCTCATCAGGAGAACCTGAACTTTAAATTTGCCTGATGCTACAGCATCTCTGCAGGAGAAGCGGGGCCAGAGCCTAGACCCTTCCCCCTTCACAAAAGCAACCTCAGTAGGTTACAGGATGAAAACAGCAGTGAGCTCTGAGATCTTGAGGACATTAGATTATTGCAATGACTTGGATATGCCCTGACACGGTCCATGTCATGGTGCTTCCCTAGTTCCTACATGCAAACAAATATGATGAGGCTCTTGGATGTAGTGACTGGATGTGAATGCAGGCATCCCAACTGATTTTTCTGCAATATTTGTCTATTGTTCCATAAAAATCATTGCAAGTGGGATTCTGTTGGCATGAAAGTTATCCAGTGGTTATCAATACTCAGGTTCAAATATGCATACTTGTACATGCAAAAAATGTGCATATATCACAACTTAAACCAGTCACGTCAGCCCTGTATTTACATAGCTGCAGACATTCAGTCAGGAGCAGAAACAACACTGTGTGATTTAGGTGGCAATCCACAAACACCATGAACAAATAAGGAACAGTCACAGCTGAAAATTATTCAT
>VZTV01100135.1:12832-30092 GCA_013400875.1 Anhinga rufa
CACCGCGGAGTAAGGGAGCCCCCGGCGCCGCGCCCCTCACCGTGGAAGCGGGTCTGGCGGCGGGGCATAGCCCCGGACGGGGAGGGGGGACCAGCGGAGCGCGGGGCTGATGGCCCCCCCCTCACCACCACCATCATCATCATCATCACCGCCACCATCGCCACCGCGCACCCGGCCTTACAGCCCCTCCGGCGGGGGCGGGGAGCGGGCGGGGCGGCGGCGGCCAATGGAGGCACATTAAAAAAAAAAAACCCAAACCAAACTGCCACCCCAAAAAAAGCCCAAGGGAAGCGCCTCGGCCGCAGAAACCGCGGCGCGGGGGTTGCGCGGCGGGCTGGGCTGGGCTGGGCTGGGCTGGGCTGGGGGCGCAGGCCGCTGCGAAGGGGGCGTCCGGCCCCTGCGGAGGAGCCGGTGCGGGTATCCCCTGCCTCGCCGCCGGAGCATGCTCCAGTCCCTTGCTCCCCCGGGTAGTGCAGGTCGAGGCTTTTTGCTGCTTGCCAGGAAGAAGGAAAATACCTGCTAGGGTTTTGAGTCGCTCCTACTTTGCCGACAACTAATTTTTCCCTGCCATTTGTGGCTTCCCTGTCTTAAATTTCAATACAAGTATGTTTTATCTGAGCACTTCCTTTAAAAAGCAGACAAACAAAAACCCCAAACCCCAAAACTTTTCCTTATAACCTTGCTATCGTGAAAGCATCAGTCTGGCGTGACTTTTTTTAGCCTCCTTTCACCTCACGTTGACTACCCTCCCCTCAGAACAAATCACAAAATTTGTAAAATAACATAGGAAACTAAGAATCGGAAGAACAAAGTGTGCTAACATTAGAAGTATGCATGGCAGCTTTTTTTTTTTTTTTTTTTGGCCAGCCAGACCTGCTATACAGAAATAACAGCACTTGAAAGTTCAGTCAAATGCCAGCATTGATTGCTTATGTTCTGGCATCACAGGAAAAATATGTCTACCTAATATACACACAAATTGTGGATGCAGTGAGAGGCAGTATATAGATATACATGTTATGCTTTGAAAGTAATTCTTTATGAGCATCCTATTTTGATTAAAATAGTGTGGTCTTATGGGGAAAGTAATTCACAAACATTTAGTTGATATCAGTGAGCTTTCTATGTGCCCCCGCTTGCATCTTTTAGGTGAGAGTGAGGCATCTTGCCATCACCATACATATTTGCTTTACTTGGCAAAGTGCAAATAGTTGTGAATAAAGCTAAAATGAAACCAGAAAGTCCCACGGGGTTACTTGCACCATAACAGCTAGAAGCACCAGCCCCAGATCAGAAGAAGCTCACTGTGGAAAGTTAACGCATAGAGCAAAATCCCAGTCCCTTCTCTAGTGAGCTTTTCAATAGGACAAGATGAGCAGCAGCTTGGGGGAGGCTTGCAGGAGAGTACAAGGAAACAAACATAAGATGTTGCTATTAAAGATGTTTTCAAGCCCTGAGAGCAAATCACAGTCGACACATATCAATAAAAAGCCTTTAGGAGCAAGCTTATCCTTTGCCACCTATGAGTTAGCACATGAAAAATCTTTCTAAGGAATCTTGCTCTGATAAACTTTGTTTAGAAGTAGTTGCTGGCAGAAGTTACCTTACAGGTGTTTTATCTACACACGAATGCTACAGTACAAGATGTAGAACTTTCGGGAACAGAGTAGGAGGACCATGTACGGAAAGCCTGACATCTTATTTCTTTGCTTTTTTGGCTTTGAACAAATGAGTGCTGCATAACAGAAGGAAAGCCAAAAATATCTGAAAAGGAGCTGCAGGAGAATGTAACCATGTATTTTTCTTGTTTCATTGCAGTCCTCTGTTTCTAATTATAAGCCAGCTGCTGAAGTGACTTCATTCAATAACTATTTTGATTTGATCCTGTCTACCACGTTAGTCTCAGACTCACAGTTCCCAAACTCCAATCATCTATGTAATTCAAAAGCAATATGATTATAAAATACTAAGTATGTCAATTTTTTTTTCTTCCCAGAAAATGAACTCTTACAAAAAAAAAAAGCTTAAAAATACAATTTCATTTTTTTCCAAGTAAAACTTGGCTTTCAGGAAAAGAAAAAAAAGGATTTTTATATGTCACAACCTTCCTTCATAAATGTTTGTATAATTTTGTCTTTTATAGGCACATCAGTACAGTAAAAAGCAAACACTTTGTATTTCAGGTATACAAGAAATCTTGTGGACAATGGAAATGGAAAGTTCAACTTGATGATCTTGTGCTGGGGTGAAGGGCATGGCAGGTTCGTATCCAAAGACTATGGTTTTAGCAAACAGATATAAATCCAGTGTATGTTCCACTGTCATACAAAAGGACTCAAACAACCAGCCCTGTGTGAGCTATCAGAAAGTGTCAGGAAACAAAGCAGTGCAGAGCTCCTATTGGTATAGCAGTCCTGAATATTTGTTGTGTCTTTTGCAGGTTTGTACTTCATGGGCATTTTTAGAGACTCTTTTAAAAATGCTCTGTTTTTCTATCAAATCTAAACTTCCCTTCTGTCAGAGGAAGTTTTTAGTCCCAGAGATACAGGGATTCCTGTGGGCAGGATAGGTTGAACAGACCCTGTTCAACCCATACAACAGACTCATACAACACTTGGTTGCAGAAGCAGGACTTGGTGCAGTTTAAATAGTCTTTGTTCTCTCATGGTGTTTAAATCCCACCTCTGTGTCAAGAGGAAAAAAGTCGGATTGGGTTAGGGCTGCAGGCTGTGAGGAGGGAGCCCCTCTCCAGGAGTGCTTGGTCTTCTTTAGGTTCACGCATCCTATCTCCTCCCTCAAAACGGACCACACTGCTGTTGTGGCCTCCAGAGTTGTGTGCACAGACTGCACACTGTGTTGTGTAGCTCTATAAATGTGAGGGCAGGATTTGCTCCTTGGAGGGTCTTTCACAAAATGTTGGCTAAAACAAAATATGGAATAACAAAACTTGCAAGTTTTCCTGCATATAAATAGGAAATGTAAGGAGAAGTCAGAGCTGTTTCTTTGTTGTTGTTGTTTTTTTTTTAACTGAGTGTGCAACTGAACATTTATGGAATTCTCATGGGGATGCCATGACATTATACTCAGAGGGATATAGGAGCCAAGCCCACCACCTCTACTCCTTCCAGGCTATTCCCACAAAGCCTGTAATTTATGTCAAACTGTGTTTGAGTTGGATGAGCATTTGCTAGAGCTAGACTGAGACCACAAGTTGTTTTTGCTTCCTGCATGAGGAGGATCAGATTGTTCTCATGGCTTGTGGAAGGAGCGTGACAACGTGGCATTTGTGAACTGTTCTGTGCCTGAAGCAAGCTCTGGCATCCCAGTTAGTAAGAAAACCTGACATTTGTTTACTGAAAACAGTAACATACAAGTACCAAGTTTTTGATTGAAACTCATTAGCACTGTACTTCCGGGAGGGTCAAATTCCCCCTTCTCCCTTGCCCCCAAGGAGTGGAGAACTCTCCCTTTGTCCTAATTGACACTGGCATCTGTAACAATTAGTCCTCTATTTAAAAACAAAAACAAAACAAACCCAAGAAAACATATCTAGCCCATATGTCTCCAAACATAGCAATTAAAACATACTTTGGAGCAAGGAGACAGATGTAGCAAGCAGACAAATCATACCAGATCCTGCTGTTTTGTTCATATTTTGCGAAACTAGAAATGAACAGCTTACTGTAGCTGGTTATACTTGGTATTATCAGAGTGAGAGGTACAGCATTTTTCCTCAACAAATGCTTGTGTACCCCAGCAGTAAAGAGACCATAGAAATTAAGCAAAAGTAGCTCATTTCTCCCATGTTTCAAGAGCAAGCATAGTGGATCAGCAAATATCGGGTATACTTTCAAGTTTATACCAGCCTCTGCCTGGGGTCACTGTGGAAAGCACCGTTTTGTTTCTTGGCCCACAATAGGTTTTTGTGTTTTGAAGAATTCTTCTGTCCAGACTTCCTTTGTATTTCTCTGTGGCAAAGTCATGGGCTGATTAATACCTGACTCTTCTACAAGTACTGCTGTACGTGAGCTTATCCCAATACATTTCTAAAGTAGCAGTTTTAAGTAGGCATACCTTAGTCACTGTGAATCTTTTTTCCCTAAGACTTTTGTATGATGGTATTTCATGTTAGGGCTATGTCCAGATACAATATGCTATGGCATCTGTCCTATCTGCTGTACTGAAATCAAATATATATGTCACACTGAGTTTGGTTATTCTTTTTACATATATAGCAGCATCCATGATCACACTGACTCGCACTGCTTTATGAAGATCCTCCAGGGAAATCTAAAGGAGACCCTGTTTGAATGGCCTGAGAAAAAAGGGAATGGTGAAATGACTAAGAAATCAGAACGAGTTTTGAGGGAAAATCAGTGTGCCTACATTAATGGTAAGCTATTAAGCTTGTTTTGAAAACTAGCCATCCATGAATATTACTTCTAACAGAAGAGTTCATCTGCTCTGTAGTCTCCTACCTTTAACAGTATAATACTAATGGCTTTATGCACAGTTTAAGAACATGGCTCTAAAGATTCTGCACAAACTTAGATGCAGCAGACCTTAAATAGTATTTTCTGAGAAATAATGGAACCAAAGTTCAGATAGCTTAATCACCTCACTTTTTTCCAAATAAATAAACCTTTTGATCAGTCATGGAAATCCTAGGTCAAAAATGCAAGAGCTTTCTATGGAATAAATTGACCGGCCAGGAGCAGAGGCCCCAATTTACCACTTGTCCAAATCAACAAAAGACTGTAGTGCTGAAGTGCAGCATCAGCAGAATGGAAATGCTTAAGCCTACCCAATCTACAAAAAAAAAATTGCCTGACTGCACAGATGCTGAGAGATGACTAAGTCTTCACCAGTAAGGCTCCCTAGGTACCTAAATCCATGCCCTTACACATATCTGTAACTATCACCATCTTGTGCTACGCTGGAGGCCATCCTGGAGTGGCCAGCTGGGTGTAATGTATTCTGATGCTATGAAAGACATTGCACACCATGCTGATCAGCAATCAGTTCAGCAGAACAAAGGCAAAGCATCAGATAAGGGGGCTGTCTGCCTTTTATGTGATGAGTTAAAACCTGGAGCACACACCTTGTAGGGCTGAGCTTGGGAACCTCACAGTTGAAGGGAGCCTCGTGTTGGGTTATGGACTAAGCCAGGGTGAGGGCATTGAGGAAGAAAGACTACACACACGCCTAGTTGAAGGTATGCCACATTAAGTGAAAACACAAAATACATAGGACAGGAAATGCAAGAAGGAGCTTGACATGTCTGCTGATGCTCCCATGCCAGGGATGTGGGTTCTCAGACTCTTGTCGGGTTTTCCTACCTATATGGTTCTTTCTGATGCAAGCAATTGCATCCTGCGTGTATCTGATCCAAAGCTTCCTTGGCTGTTCTAAACAGTTTAGTATCCAATTCTCTGAGGCAGTTTGGATCTCTGCCATGTCTAATAACAGATGTTTTGGTTTAAAAAAAAAAAAACACACACACAAAAAAAAAACCAAAACAGGTAAAACAAGTGGAAGGGAAGCACTGAGAGTCTGTTGGTTGTCCTAACTACCTCAGTAGTGAGTGACCTTCATGTTTCTATTGAGTGACCTTCATGTTTCTATTGAGTGCTTCTTGGTTGCTCTTGTACTTTATTTTCAAGGTTAGAACTCACTAAATGGTTTATTCAAGTCTCCCATTAGATAAGCACAGATTTAGGACTTTTTTCCCCTATGTCCTCTATTTAAGTAAACTATGTTAACGACACTTAGGGCTTACACTTCAATTGTATCCGTTAAGAGCGTACTCATGAGTCTCAGGGTATCATGCCTGTTTCACAATACAGGCCTACGTATTATATAATATATTAATTCAAGTACAAAGGCCTGAGTTGTTTTTATAGCAGGGTCCTAAATTTAAATTCAAGGTCTCTTTTAACTAACTCAAAAACTCCACTTTAGTGTAGAATGGAAATGGTTTGTTTCATGGATGTGATTCTTCATACCTTACATTTTTCTGTAATAGTTTGATTTCTACTCCAACATTGCAGAAAGCGCCCTTACTTCACTAGTAACCGCACAACAAACAGTGCCTTGTTTTATTGCATGTTCAGTTATGCTTACTATTCAGTTAAGGTTGGAAGTATGCCAGTCACTACTAATTTGTCACCTTAAGTCAAAAGGGCAAACAAATGAAAAGACCATTCTTCAAACTAATAAATTGGAAGGATTAATCAGGAAACAGATGCCTGCAGTAGAAGACAACTATATCCCTGTCCATAAGTCCATGCTCCAAATACATGTAGCTGACCTTTAATGTGACTGACATCCTTGTTACCATGCTGAGAATTAGGAATACAAAAAGTTTTTCTCTGTGAAATATCTTGCTAATTTTTAGAAACACAAACCTTCCTGTTTCTGGAGCATCTATAACAACATCATCTCCTAGGAAAGTGAATATCCTTGAAGCCCTTTGGGAATGATAGCTAGAAAATCACTGACAGCATGGCCTTCCTTAAGTTTCTCTGGATTTCTATTGGCCTTTATCCTGTAGCAGGCAATCCAGAAGTTACATGAAGTGTAGAAGACAATAAGGTATCTTGAATTACCAGTGTATTTAGTAATCTCTGCTAGAGAATAGCAGTCAAATTCCCTGTATCGTGTTACTTGTTGCCCAAAAAATTGTGGGCATGCCTAACTGACTTGCTTCTGAGTTTCAGTTTAAAATCAACTAGTTAAATCATCCCACTAATACATCCTCTCATTTCATGCCCTCGCTGGTGTAGACTCCATTGGCCTGCACCGCGTGGAGAACATAAGCCACACGGAGTCTGCCGTTAGCCTGCATTTGTACAGCCCACCCTTTGACAGCTGTAACACCTTTGATCAGAGGACTGGACACAAGCACAAAGTCAAGATGACCTTCTACAGCCAGTTTGGAGAAAGGACCCTCTGTGTAAGTACGAGATAACATGCTCCCCACCTGGCCCCGAGCTCTTGAGTCCTCAGCCCCTGTGGGAATGGGCACAAGGGGCTCCCCTCTTGCCTGCACAGGACAGAGCACCAGTGCCCCAGGACAGACAGGAGGTCCCGCCTTCCCTGGGGCATCCCCGTCTAGGACCAGCATAAAATCTGTTTCCAAATACTACTCTATTTTTCAATTTGCACTTCCCTGGTGTGGAGTTCCCTTTATAGCTTTGCAGCTGAAGGCTTTGTAGCTTGCCTCCCCTTTATCAGCAGGAGATCAGTTCCGAGCAGAGAGGAGGATTAATAAGACTTTTGCTAGTAGCTAATTGTCTTCAGGCAGCAAATAACGGTAAATGTAACCTAGTCAATGGAAAGCTGTGAAGCAGATACAGTGTTTTGGCCAGCTTAAGTCATGTGTAACATTTCCTGCCTAAACTGTTCTGCCAAAAAGCATCACATTTCAAGTCAGTTGTTCTAAGCCTTGTAGCTTACCGCAAAGTAAAGAATTCTTTAATAAAGTTAATTTAGTTCTTTAAAATCAAAACTTTGACACAAAAAGACTTGCACTGAGAGTGAGAGTAGGCTGGTTGGTTGTTGTCTGCATTCTTGAGCAATGGCATGAGATTTTATTTGGATAGAAAAGAAATCTTAAGATCAGCTTTGGGGGACCAAGCTAGGACATCTGGGAGAGTTTAATAGGGTTCCTTTTAGCACTCTTCCATGCATCGGGAACATAACTACTTATATGGGTAGAAAAGACAGATTCTTGATGTTCAGCCACAGAGGTTCAAAGACTGTTTGGTTTTGTTAGATACAGAACACTTTCACCTTTCACTGAAGCCAGAAACTCAGTGCTCAGGAGTTTCCTGGAGTGAGCCCTTAGTAAGATCCAGTTAAAGTTTTATATAATCGACAAGTACCATGTAAATTATTTCTTTGAAGCTTGTCACATTACGTGATTACAAATTTACCAAACAGCTAAAACACAAACTTTGACCTTCCTGAGTTTGAAAGGTCCTTGAGAAAGTAAACTCAAACTTGTAATTCAGATTTTAAAGGGAGGTAAACATGGAAAAATGTTGAACAAAGTTCACAGAAGAATTCAGTATTTGCTTGCTTTCTTTTTGTTTTAAGTGTTCATTGAATATGAAGTGTTCATATGAATATGTAAAATAACAAACAATGTTTTGACTGGGACTATTTTCCTACTCTTGATCTGTAATCATCTGCCAGTGTTTGTACCTTTTGTGGGAAGCTGGATCTGGCTTATAGGAGAGAGGTAAAGCTTAATCATTGGGTCTCTTTCATGAATTCCTGTAAATGGAATTCTAGTAAGGGGGAAAGTGGTAGTGAGTCTAGGCCATCCAGCTGCCTGAAATGACTTCACGCTACAAAAACCTTCTGGTCTCAGTGAAGGTTTCTGGAAAGCTGACTGGAAAATCAAACTTTCTTCTGCTTACCAAATCTCAAAAGGATGTAGGAAGACAGAGAGCTATAAGTTAAAAACAGCAAGAGAGTAATGTAAAGTATATTTGTGTATCTTTTATGAGTGAGAAGATCTGCCTAGCTAAAGCATGTTCAGTGCTTCCTCTTTGTCTTAAATATTTCTGCAGGTAAAACACACAGGTAAATCCCTAGTAGCTTCTGGTCATGACAAAGTCTTAATTAACTAAATCTCCAGTGAATACCTAATAAGCTGTATCAGCCTAATACTTAAAATAGTATGTAGTATGTCCAAGGATTTGCCCATGGAAGTAACTGTTTACTCAGCTCAGGTACAAACCATGAGAATACTGATGCAAAAGTTCACTGAGGAAAAGTGATTTTGTCTTGGGTGTCACAGCACATCAATTCCTGCTGCCAGAAATTTTGCTGGGGAAGGTGATTTCTCTTTGCAGTCTATCTTCCAGCAGTTTCTGTCAAAATGAAGTAAAGCAGAGTATTGGAGAGAAACGACAGCCTGAAGGAGGAAGCACTCCTCAGCTGTCCCTTCTGCTGTGGACTTGCTTGTGGTCACACAGAGCCAACGGACGAGGAGGGTAATTTTGTCAGGTGCACAGTGCCCTCTATAAAACTCTGGCAAGGAGTACTGAAAATAAGTGCACTAAGTATTTTAAGGTGCTGAGCTAATCCAGGAATAAAGACCCATGCTGAGAACATGAAGTAGGTGGTGACTGTCTCTTTCCTTAAAACAGCAACCTCTCCTCTTTTCTTTTAGGCGACAGCAGTGCCACAGGAGAACAACTGAGACGCACCAGCACACGTTTGCATAAGACCTGCTGAATGTTTAACCAGGGACAGAAGATTTCCATGGCTAAGGCCATCAGCCAGATATATTTCTATACCTTGTACACAGAAGTACACTAGGGCAGCTTCCAGACAACCCGCAGTTCCCCCAAGCGAATGCCAATTATGGGACACTAAGCTAACTAGTGCCATAAACTACTTCAGAGGTTAGATGCCTTTTCTTAGGCTCTTGTCAGAATTAAGTAGTCTGTTTTCTGATTCTAGCCTCCTTTCAATTCCAATTCTGATACCACACTGAGAATATCAGAAATAGAATTTTTAAACATCATCTGACACTACTTAATAATCCTGTGTGTATGTATGCTCTCAATCTAATTAATAACTATATAAACTTCTAAGCTTCCAGTCACTCGTATCTATGGGTAGGACACTAGATACAACTAACAGCAGCTCTTTTTTTTGTTTGTTTGTTTTGATTAAGTCTTTTATGTTTTAATGCTCTAGGCCATTTTGATAGTTTTGTGCATTTTTTACTTTTTTTTTTTACAATTTCATTTGTTAGATCTTGTTTTAAATAGGAGCAGCAAAATGCTTCATGCACAATGATTTTCAAAACTGATTGGGCAAAGATTCAGGTTTTTAATAAGACTAATCATACTTAATTCAGCTAGTGTCCAGTTACCAAAGTATTCTGTATAGCTACTGAAGAAGATAACTGAAATAAAACTGGATATGTACACAGATTTCAAAGTTTTCAGCCTTTTTCTCCTGGTAACTAAAACATTCATCACACTTTACCAAAATCCACCTTCCTCATGAACATCTAAGTCGTTTCCCAGCAATACACTATTAGAAAAGGCTTTAAAAAGTTGAAAGTATTTCAAACATGTGAAGAATCCTGATCCCAATTAAGTTGGTGGGAGTTCTGCCACTGAGTTCAATGATGCTTAGTTTTATCCTCCAGATTTAGTTAAAAGGAAAGAACCATCGTGAGAAAAGTTGACTCTAATTAAACATGCCAAAATTGGCAAAGCTGCCCGCACTGACACTACCCCATTCCTTTAATGGAGCTAGTATATAAAGCAAGTACAGAATGTGTAGCAAGTCTCCTAGTCTCGTAGGTGACTGCTGGTTATTCAGGCAGCAGTTTAAGTTTTAACAGTATCCTTTTTAGACAAGTCATATATTTCCCTCCATGCTGACAAGTCCAGAAAATATTTACTTTATAAGACCCTGTTTTCAGGGAGACTGTGTCAAATTTTCAAAAAATATTTGAGCAGTGTAAGAGTTTTTAAACAAACCTATGCCCTTGGGCTGCAATTACTGCTTGAGGGCCAGTGAGAAAGCAGTAGGTGCTTTGCAATACACTTTTTTGGGGGGGAGGGGAGGGCGGTTGGGGGGAGGAGGAAGAAACAGGGTATGGAAGGAGAAGAAAAAAAATTAAAAGATGAAGCAGGCCTAAAGGCAAAAGACCAGGAACAAGCATCAGCAGTAAGTGGGGACTGTCTGCATGAGGTGGACCTGGATGCTGTGACAGGCTCCAGTGTACCCCAGAGTTTAGCAGGTTAGCATGTTGCTTTCTCATTCACTATGAGCCAGTTCCTGAAAAAACCTTGTCAAGCCAGATATTGGGCTTGAGCATCTTAATTTGGCATGGCTCAAGTTGTTGTGAAAGTGTCAAAGCACCAGAGATACACTGAGGCTGGCAGTCCAGCCACCCTGCCTCATGCAGTGTGACCTAGAGCAGGTAGCTCAGGGCTACATATAGTTGGGTTTTGAGTATCTCCAAGGATGGAAGCACCACAGCCTCTCTGGGCAAACTCTTCCAGTGTTTGCCCATCTTCACAGTAAAAAAGCCTTATATTTAGACAAAATATTTTGTATTTCAGTTTGCACCCACTGCCTCTTTTCCTCCTCCCCCTTCTCACATGACATAAGCAGTTTCACTTAACTCACTTCAAATATAGCATATTCATCACGCTTTTGTGTACTAGATAAAAATAAAGGACAAACCCAACAGCTTTTAGATCACAGGTTCAGTCAGGTCAGGGGAACTGGAAAGATCAAGCCAAGAAGCCCAGCAGTGATGACAGCAGCCAGCTGTACAAAGATCCATTGATATGGAAACATAGGCAGTACTCCAGCTAGCCACACACATGCCCAGTAAGTGAGGCAGAGGAAATATAAGCAGAAAAGATAACAGCTATCTACCCATGTTGTCCCAATCACTATTTCATGATGGTATACACAGTATCAAACATTGCATAGAATAATACAGGAATTTCAGTGTTTCAGAACAAGATGCTTACCAGGTACTTATGCCTACCATACCGGGAACATAAGGGGGTAGCCTAGCCAACATAAAGGGCATTAATACAGGTAATTGCAAGATAAATTATTAATTTGGTCCAAAATTCTTAGAACACATACCATAGCCACCACCTTTGCTACTTTCTAAGCACTAGCTATGCATCTTGTGCTCTGTATGGTACAAGCATGAAGCTAATACCTACTGAAAGCAATATTTAATCAATAAATATCAAGCAATATAACAAGAAATAGAGTGACTTTTTCACTTACATAAATATGTTCACAGAACCTCTGCTGGCTTGAAAAATAGAAACTAGTAACAACAAAACGATATTTGCATTTTATTATGGCTAAACAGCCAATGTATTAAACTTTCTAGCATATGGAATTACTTGAGCTTTGGAGTAGTACTAACTGGCCAGTTGATTAGGTAGCAATATGCTGTAGGCTGACAATTAGCTTTCACTTGGCAATTAACAGATGTTTAGTGTTTCATATGCTTTCATCTGGGAAGGTGCTATTGAGCAGTGTCACTGTAAATTGAAGAGAGTTTAACATTTACCTGGGTTACAGCTGAGATCCTTAAGTGGTAAGAGACACTGCCCTAAACAATTAATACTACTAAATCATTCAGGCTGGCAACAGCTGGAGGAATTCAATTTAACTATGGTTTGGTGCATCAACTAAGATTTCAGTGAAGGAGCTTCAACAGAAAGACATAGGGAGGCAAAGTCATGCCAGGAGCGGAGCGAAGTGCAATATTTACAAGAATGCAGCAAATTGCAAGGGTTTGGTCGTTTTGTTTTTGTTTTGGAGAGTCATTACTAGAAATTTTGCAAGAAGAGAGGTTGTTTGTCAAACACATGTTTTACATGGGAAGGCTCTGTAGCAAAGACAGCCTGGGAAGGCATATGCCATCTGCGAAGGAAAAGCCGACAACAGGGGTCTTCCAGGAATGGAAATGCTATCCCTGCCTATATGGCTGTGGCTGATGAGGAGTGGATTCACAGAAGCTCAGGACATACGTTTTGTGTTCATAACCAGCCAATGAGCAGCTATTTTTTCGCATGCTGAGGTGTGGGAGCTCTGAAGCCTCTAACAGGAATTGTTGCTGAGAGAGGGTTCCTTGCCATATAAACATAGTTTCTTAATGTTCTTGTGGATAATTAAGCCTAGAGTTACTTTCTAACTCACTCCAAAATCTTAGCATACGCAAATTAGTTCAATTTGTTATTTAAGCCTGGGTGACAGTTAAGTCTCTTGATGTTTGAGCGTTATTCATCTTCTTCCATTGTTGATGTATAGAGGAACACAGCAGAATCAAAACCCACCCTATATGTAACCCTGCTCCATTATGAAGTTTTTTCCCTAAACTGCAAAGATACAAGATGTGCTATTCATTAGGTAATCCTTATGGTTATTTTTTCACACTCCTCTCATGGCCAAGAGAAAGCTCTGTTGCAAGAATATAGCCTTCCCAAGGTTAAAAGAGGTGACCTGCCAACAGTGACTCCATTTTCAGAGACAACCAGAACAACATGAAGCTTGGTACTTCTCAACCATGCTATATATTCTGCTCCTGCTGGTTTAGCTCATGAAAGACTTTGCTGTCCTTAAATGTCAGAGAGTCTTATGTTTCAGACATGAACAGTAGCTCCAGCCTCTCTGGCTGGCAAAGGAAGCAAAACAACCATGGACTAATTGTGCAGGCCTTCAAGAAAAGTTCTGGCCCTTGTAGCTCATATGAAGCTTTATTGAATAATTAGATCTCAAATCTTTGAACCCTCTGCATACTTTACACTACATTGTATTTCTTCAGGGATGAATGACCCCAAAATAGGGATAGACAAACTCTTCTAACCTAATTGATCATTCCTGCATGACTCACAAGAAATGTTTGGGTACTTTTAACAAATTATGAAACAACTTATGTCTTTTCCAGGCCTGTTTCCTCTTTGCTTTTACTCTCCAATTCACTAAAAACCTTTGGTACAGACAGATGAGTACATTACTTTCTCTTAAAGCCTAACTTTTTGACATTTGAGGTGTGCCTCCTTCCTGTCTCATTGTAGGTTCAGAGGAACACATAATGTCAAAATCAATTGTTTGCACTTCATTTTCCAGTAGGAAAAAAAAAAATCCTTTTCTGAACCAAAAAGATAAAGTGTATGTGTTGCTCACTGGCTCATGCTTTGGTTTATTTTTCATGCCCATCCTGCTGTTGTCTTTAGATTTATATTTTTTCAAGGCCCTGTGCTCTCCCAGATTTAGTTTAGCTAGCTGGCTGACCTATGGCCAATGGGGGTGAAGAACATTTTAAAACATAATGATTAAATGTGAATTAATGTATTTCTTAGGGGATTAAATGATTAAATGTGAATTCATGTATTTCTTAGGGGATGAAACTTCATTGGCCTCCTTCCTTAAGAAATACTTAGAGAAACAGCATAAGAGGATTTTATTGGCACACACTAATCTGGCCAGTGTCCCTGAGATCCACCACGAATCACAAAGCTACCATGAGCAAAATATGTGCCCTGACCAGAAAGCAAAACTTCTGCCCCAAATGACAGCTACATCCTATTCTCTGCCTCCACTCAGTATTCAGATTCAGACCCTCAGTATCCCTGGTTTTTCATCTTTGTTTGTTTTTTACATCACCTTGTGAATGCAAAGTGCTTGATTTTCTTTGTAAGTCATTGTCTCAGGAAGCTCTGAGAGCAGCAGCCAAGAAAATTAATCTCCTCTCCCCTGATGCCCCTGCAACACATCACCTGTTTGCAATCAGCACTCTGATCAAATGATGAGAGAATCAATGATTCAAGCATGCTGAAAAATGTTTCTTCCATTGTTTTTATCTGCAGGCAGGCACAAAGCTTTGCCCTTAAGAGAATTACAAAACAGCTGTGTGAGTGCTTGGCACTAGGTGCAGAGACCTCCTATTGATCACTCACTTAGAGGATGGCCCTGAAAGTGCGTGTCCTAAGCATAAGAACAGGCAATCCCGAGGAGCAGCAGTAACTCTGTAGCTTAGAGAACTGCTCTGTAAATGCTGAGGGTCTGTTGTTACTGCAAAGACCAAGTTCATTTGAGGTCTGGTTACATATGGTTATAGAAGCCCTGGTTTGAACCTTGCACTGAAATATTGAAAAACATGCTGGGAGCCAGTTGGACCTGTGGTATATAGCTATTCCTGTGTCGTAACTAGGGCTCTGAATGGCCCTGGGATTGCTGGTATGATAATATTTACCAAGCATATTCATAGGGAAGAAAACAGCATTTGTAGAAGCTTCCTTCAAAGGAAATGTGCAAAATAGCCCTCTTTAAACTCAGAGGCAGGAGGAAGCTTTATCACCTTTTTGGGCTAGATCTTTATTAAACATAGGTTGGAAAAGCAATGCTGTCATCAACTGACTTGCAGTGTTTTACATTGGCTGAAACAATGGTTCTTATTTTAAGCCTTTACTGGGACTGAGTGCTTAATTCTGGTTGCATTTATTACTTGAGACTTCAGATTGTGGCCATCCTTGAACATGGGCACTTATGAGTGAAAAGATACCCCCTCACTGCTTGAGAAAAGGTTTAACATCCAGTGTTTTGTGTTGGCCAGGAGTATTCAGAATAAGTCTCCAGAAGAGAGGCAAGTGTGAGAGGAAAAGCCTCTTCCCACATCATTGCATCCATTAAAACAAATAGCACACCTCTCTGCTTTTGCACTGCACTGCTTCATTGCAATATAAACTCAAATTAAGGAGGTCCCTTCATTTGTAGTACTTACGCTGGGGTTCTGATATCTTGGAAAAACAAAACCCTTGGGTTAAGGTGTATGGTCTGAATTCTGGCCCCTGCTCTATTGGCAAATAGCACTTGAAAAAATAGCTTAAGTCACCTGCAGACTCCCCAAACTTAGAATTTTTGTCAACACAGTGGTTAGGGCATTTTGCAGAGCAGTGCAATATTCCAATTGTAAATTTTCTTGAACCAGGCAGGAAAAGTGTTCAAGGTTCTCAATGAAAATGAGATGCATAAGATAAAAGAATGTAAATTATTGTTGCCTTCTTACATGCAATGTGATACCACTACTGCCATTCCTCTGTGGATCATGGAAGTATGTTATAGGTATTAGAGAATTAGACTCTGATACACCAAATGAGCTAAATTATGGCTAAGTAACTTGTATAGCCTCGACTGCTGCAGCATCTGAGATCCTAAAAATATTTATTTATTCCTACTGTATCTAGCCTGTGTCAGGTGAGTAATATTGAGTTCTTTAATAATAAGGGAATTGAGGCACAGTGAAATTGGTGACCTTCTATCAGACAGGGCACACAGCTCTACAGAAGTGATGTAAATCCCATGCTAGTTTCCAATTCATTTAGCTAGTCTGTATTTCTGTTGCTGCCTAAAAAAATCATCTTCCATGGAGAGCTAAAATATAAGGAGAGTAAATGTTCCTACAGAGCATTTGGTTACCTTGCACTTCTATTGTAAGACTAAAAAGTTGAGCTAAGACCCAGAAATATCAAATGCTCCTTTACAGGGAAAGCCCACTCCCAAAGGAAATAACATTAGATATTTTGTAGTAGTCTTTGACTCTGAAGTCACAACCATAACATTCAATAAAAGCATCTTTCATAATCAAAAAGTCCCAAACACTTGTGCAGATCTTTTCCACAGAGCTGAAAATGATTCAAACCAAATGGAAAATTCTTTCCATAGACTCATACTAAAATAAAGGTGGGGTTTTGGAAACCAGATAGTTCTAAACAAAACAAGACCCAAATATTGACTTGCCTTTGGAATTCCCTTATTTGCACCTGTGGAGCAGCTAGTAAAAGGATCCCAAATAAATGAGTGAGTCACTGAGTCACTGCAACATTAAATGCTTACCTTAATTATAAGCCATTTCTCTGAAACAGTTGCTTCTTTCTATTATTTGAATAAGCTGTAATATCTCACTGTTACTTGAGAAAAATTAAGTGATTGCAAATGACTGCATGTTCACAGTGCCACTAGCTTGGGCTTGCAATCCCTCTTGAGAGCCAGGTATACCGTATTACAGAGAGATTCCAAAGCTCTGGCTTTGCCACAGGCTGCAGGCTCCCTGGGATTAACTGTGTGAAGACATTTGTACAGTTCAGTGACGAACACTCAAGACCAAGGCTCACCTGTGATTTAAAATGGACATGCCAAGCAGTTGCTATCCCCAGCTATCTATCTGCCCATCTGTTTTCTAAAGGCTGAAGCTTCATAGCAGCCTCAAGCTGCTTCTAAGCCACCATAGTCTGCAGCTTTGCATTGGTGCCAGATTTGTTACACGTGGAGCAGTAAATCACCAGAGTTCATGAGAAACTACACATACTTTTGTCTGTCCTTGGTGCAAGGTGGAAAGGAAAGTGTGTTGGTGTGTTGGTTTTGCCTGGGATAGAGTTAATTTTCTTCACAGAAAGAAAGGCAGCAGGCTGGGAGGGGACACAGCTGGGATATCCCACACCATATGGCATCGTGCTCAGCATACAGAGCTGGGGGAAGAAGAAGGAAAGGGGGGATATTCAGAGTGATGGCGTTTGTCTTCCCAAGTAACCGTTACGCGTGATGGAGCCCTGCTTTCCTGGAGATGGCTGAACACCTGCCTGCCCATGGGGAGCAGTGAATGAATTCCTTGGTTTGCTTTGCTTGTGTGCACGGCTTTTGCTTTACCTGTTAAACTCATGTCAACCCAGGAGTTTTCTCACTT
>VZTV01100139.1:0-13069 GCA_013400875.1 Anhinga rufa
ATCCTAGAGGTCCTTTCTAACCTTGATAATTCTATGATTCTTGATTTAACCTTTTAGTTAAAAATCCATTTCTCTCTTTATTTCCCCTCTGATCCTGAAACTAATCATGAGTATCAGATCACTATCCATATAAGAAATCAAAATGGAGATTCTCAGAAAAGAGCTGTACATAAAATATTTTCATGGAGTCCAAGTCCATGTATGAGATCATGACTATGATCTAGAACCCTTTAAGGCATTGGTGATGAACAGTCTGTTGGAAAAGAAAGTAAGTAATTTGAAGCAAAGGCAACAAATCGAAGGAAAGTAAATAGAAAGATAAAACTGAATCTGAAAGTGAGAAAAGTCTTCCGGAACACTGTGGAAAATAAAGAAGATGGAAGACTTTGTCAGTCCTGTTGGTTTTAGCTGATCTTGGAGTGGAGACAGTTCTGCAGCAGCAATGATTCAGTTTCCTGCAGTGTGTGACAGAGTATGTCGTTCCATCAAAAGGCCAGGCACAGTTACCTCTGAAATCTTAGACTATTTTCTGAGGATGTGCTAGAAGTTAGCAAATTGGCTAGTTTGTCTGACTGTAAATAAATTAGATCAAATTTTGTGGGAATATGTAAGTGACAGTTGATCATACCATAATAGAAATTACTGAGCTATCCTTTAGCTAGTAGTTGCATTAGGGCAGCACTGTACAGCACCATGTACAGATATTAATCTAGATCTCCAGGAACTATTGAGACAGGCAAAATTTTCCTCCAAATGCCTACAAAGTCTTCTATCTATTTTCATTGATTAAATTTTTATTGTATATTTTTATTTTCACACTTAATGGCATTTATTTTAGATACTTTGTGCAGCACCTCATATTTGGGCTCAAGCCTGGTAGTAGATAGACTACCATTAGTGGTAATAGTGAAATGATGATAATTTAAAATTCATAAAGAAATTGGTATCACATTATTACTGTAATAGTTCTGTTACCTTTGATATGGATATTGAAGGTTCACAACTAAAACTCTATGCATATTCCTTTAATGACCACAGACTAGGAAAAGTAATCCTTCATTCATAAAATATGCAGAAGACTACCATTTCTCTAATGGCAACTCATTATCTATTTGAGGGTGTCTTGAGTTTAAAATTCAAATTATAAGAAATTAAAATAAAAGGCAATGCTATTAGAGAAACTGTGACCTAATTTATGTGAAATTGAACCAGCAGTATTTTTGGAATAGACTCAAAGTAGTACAATAGGCAGTACAAACCTCATTACCTCTTTGGGTCAGTTCTAGAAGAAACCTCTCACATTCAATGCTCTAAAGAGGACGACTCCAATTTGAAAAAAAGCCATGCCATTGTGGGCTTGGGGTGGAGGTAGTGGAGAGTGTTGTTTGCTTTTAAATACAGTTATTTATTAAATAACCATAAAATATTTAGGTTTCAGTCTAAGACCTGTTCACTGATTCCTGGTTAGATAACGAAAGGCTAACAAAATTATACTGATGTGCTTAAAGGACCTCTGTTAACTTTATTTAGTCTACTGTTACTTTTCTGCATCCCTAGCTATAATACCCACAGCTATTTCATCTACAGTTTAAAAAAAAAAAACAGTCCCCTCTTGGGACTGGGACATCCCTATTTATCCAGTTATTAAGGAAACAGATTTTGGTTTCTACTGTGAAATATAGAACTGGAAACTTGTTTAACCTTTCTTCTGTATTCTGCTCAACGTAGGGAAGAAATTGGAGATTTTGATACGTAAACAGATCATTTAACTGTAATTTCATGCCTGTGAAAGGTCATATGCTTACATAAAAATAAGCCAGATAACAAACCTTTCAAAAAACATCCAATATAATAAAAAAACCTTGTGACTAAGTACAGTCTAATCTGCATTTAAATTTAACAGGTTACATATTTCTGATTGTCTTGAACTATGCAAAACAAACTGAAACTCTGCTGTAAGGTGTAGTTAGAACACCCCAAGTTGTGACAAAAAAAAACATGGTTTCCATCTCTTTTGATAGGCATGGGAATTATATATACTTTTGGTAGATCAATCACACTATATTCTGATGCTGTGTTCTCTTTTTGGGGTGTGTTTTTTTTAGTGGTTTGGGGGTTTTGTTTTGTTTGGTTTTCATTTGTTTGGTTTTTGTTTTGTTTTGTTTTTTAATGTTAAGCCTAATAAGGACAGATAGGGTATGTCTTAAAAGCACTTCTTGTTTACTCATGAGGAGGACCGTTAGTAAGGTCATAACTAGAAATCTAACAGGGAGTTTAGATCTCTTAACAGATATTTCAAAGGAAATAAATGCTAAAAGGCAATTTTTTAAGGTGTCAATGAAGTAGATTCACAAGCAATATTTCAGTCTGACTTCCACCCTGAGCTTTTAATTGAAAGAATAACAACATATTTACACAAAAGGAAGCAGCTTCACCAGATGAGACTCAAAAACATTTGTAACACTTACTTGCCAGTGTTTTGTCTTCTGAGGTGGTAAACCTTCACTTAAATATCTAAATACACTGGAATAAGACTCAAACCAATACATGACAGTGCTGTAACAAGTGGGCTATGAAGAAAAAGTGTAAAGGAAGGACCATCATCTCAAATTTCTGTGAAGGACAGAACTGACTTGGACACCTACTTCTTGAACAGTACATACCAACACTAAGACAAAAATAACACAACGTAACATTTGTCTGCTTTTCCTAGGTCATTTAAAAGTTAGACATTGCAAAGTTGACTCTCTTTCCTTTTGTGACTATATTAGGCTTTGCAGATGTTATCCACCTTACACTGCTCCTAAATTTGTCAGACATGTCTGTTAAGTTTCAAAACCTATGTTATAGACTTCTAGAAAGCTCATCACCTGACAGATGAACAAAATCTATAAACAGTAAATCATTGGCTATATTGTATGCAACAAACTTAGCACTTGCTTGCCATGAGTTGAAGTACTTTTCATTTCAATCACCTTCAGTGCTCTTCTCAACGTAAAAAGTGCAGTGATGATGATGGCAGGGAGTAATGCTGCACAGTCTATCTGGTGTAATTATTGGGTTGCTGTTTGGGGTTATTTTGTTGTTCAGGTGATGGCATCTGCTTGCTGAAGAGATTATGTGTTTATCAGATCATTGAAGTATACACTTAACTTCAGAGAATGGACCTCATTTCTTGTCAACTCTAGTCATTGAGGCTATTTTCTTTTGTTAGAATGAAAATCAATGGGCTCATGCAGCACAACAAATCAATTTCTTCCATTTAGATTACAGTGCTTTTACGTGCTTGATTGTGTGTAAACAGACTTCTCCCTCCTCAGAATATTTTACAGTTCATCTAGAAATAGTAAGACAAATGTCCATGGTTTTATTTTTTAGTTTTAAAATTGCTGAGTATAGTTTTAAAACTGCTGGAAACAGAGAATGTTTCCTTCTGAGGCTTCAGAATTCTAAAATGCTGCTTAGGTACAAATCAAAATTAAAAATCTGAGTACTTGAGGAGAAAATGGATATTGCCAAACAAAATACTTCAAAATTTCTTACTTTACTCTTACGCAATATTTGTTTAAGCTGCATTGGACAAACTATTTTGCCATGTTATCTTAGAAAATCTTAATGTAATGACTACATTCCCATTAAATATTTTAAAATATGGCTTTAGTATATTGTTATAGAAGGTATGAAAAAGTTTAAATCAGCTTTACTGACTAAGTATATTTAATAGAGATAAAATGTGTAAGATTGTCAGACAGAGCTGGGTGTCATGATTATGAATTGTGTACAAAGATCATGTCATTAAGATATATTATAAGCCATTCTGCTTCAGTTTAGCCACTGTATAATCAAAAGGAGTAATAATAAAAATAATTATAAAGGAATGATATGCAAACAATAACAAGCTAATTATAGTATTCATCATGTCATAAAAAAAATTTATTTTCTTTTCAAAAGAGTAAAATTATTTTACACTGTCTATATTTCTCCTGATTTATTTCAGAATTTGTACAGATCGGTGACAAAATTTGTATGTCCTAAAAGTGTATGTAAATTATAATGGCTTGAAACAGTGATTTCTACAATATAGGGGACACTATATTGAAGGTAGGAACAGGGAATAGATATACAATGAACTGGATCAAGTGAATTTTAATAAACAGCAATGTATTGTTCCAGGAAACCCTGGACCCAATTCAGTACAGTTTAATCATTCAAAGTGAAACATTTTACATTCTTATATGTGCAAGTAGAAGTGGGAGAACAAAACTTGGATTCAATAAATGAGTAAAAAATAATCTTTCTCAGACTGTAGCAAAGATTTGGGATCTGCAGATCTGACTGAGAGAGAGTCCTTTGAGTTAAGGTATAAAAGGGCAATAAAACCAGCGCAAACAGAGGCAGCTAACAGACAAATCATCAGTATAGGGGCATGGAAAGGAGCTGGATACACTGCTGAAGGCAGAGCAACACTGACCAGTAACAGGGTTGATGTACTACAGGGGACAGTCCCTGCCAGCTGCAGCAACTACCCTTGGCACAGCATAACTATGCTGGAGGGAGGATGGGGCCACCCAGGCCTGGGGCCGCAGGACCACCCAATGCCTCTCATGGAGCTGGGGCTGGCAGAGGTGCTGTCTCTGCCTGAGGGAGCTGGGTCTGTCTACAGGGTAAGGAACTGTAGCAAGAGGAGAGCAGATGGCACATCAAGGGAGATGTAAATGAGACTGACAGGATCTTCTCTCAGGCCCTGCAAAGAGGAGAGCTTGAACCTCCAGGAGAGACCTTTGCTTCCAGGCAAAGACCATGCTTACTGGGTTGCAAATGAAGACTCCTGTGGTGGCAAAGGCTGGGACATCATGAATTGTAGCACCAAGAGAACCCTCCACTCACAGATCTGCATCTACAGAATAGGCCCTGGTAGCAGACGAAGGGCAGAAAGCAGTATGTATGGAGGCATCTGAGCCGGCTGTGATGTAATGTCAATGACAGCACTAGGAGGAATCGAGGAGTGGTGGCAGTGGGTGACTCCCTGCTGTGGGGAGGCCCCTATCTGCTGACCTGACTTGCTGTTGGAGAGGTTTCCTGCCTGCTGGGGACTCAGATCTTGGATGTTGCTTGTCCAGACCTCAGACCATTGTCCCTGCTACTTTTCTACATGGGCACTGTGGAGGGTTAACTTTGGCTGGCTGCCTGGTGGCCACCAAGACATTCTCTCAATTCCCCTTCACACCAGGACAGGGAAAGAAAATAAGATTAAAAGATAAGGACAGGGAGATTGCTCACAAGCAAAACAGACTCAGTTTTGGGAAAATTAATTTCATTAATTGACAATTAAAAATAGAGTAGGGTAGTGAGAAATAAAACCAAAACTAAAAATGACCTTCCCCCCACCTCCCCTTATTCTCATGCTCAAGTTTGTTCCTTCATTCCCAACTCTTCTACCTCCACCCCCATGAGCAGCACAGGGAGATGGGGAGTGAGGGTTGCAGCCAGTTCATAACATTTCACCTCTGCTGCTCCTTCCTTCTCACNAAGCAAAACAGACTCAGTTTTGGGAAAATTAATTTCATTAATTGACAATTAAAAATAGAGTAGGGTAGTGAGAAATAAAACCAAAACTAAAAATGACCTTCCCCCCACCTCCCCTTATTCTCATGCTCAAGTTTGTTCCTTCATTCCCAACTCTTCTACCTCCACCCCCATGAGCAGCACAGGGAGATGGGGAGTGAGGGTTGCAGCCAGTTCATAACATTTCACCTCTGCTGCTCCTTCCTTCTCACACTCTTCACCTATTCCAGTGTGGGGTCCCTCCCGAGGGATACAGTCCTTCAAGAACTGCTCTAATGTGGTCTTTCCCATGGGCTGCAGTTCTTCATGAACTGCTCCCGCATGGGTTCTTTCCACTGGATACAGTCCTTCAGGAATGGACTGCTCCAATACGGATGTTCCACAGGGTCACATTTCCTGCCAGAAAACTTGCTCATGCATGTGGTCCTCTCCACAGGTTGCAGCTCCTGCCAGGAGCCTGCACTGTCATTGTTTCTCTATGGGCTGCAGTTTCCTTCAAGGCATATCCACCTGCTCTGGCATGGCATCCTGCATAGACTGCAGTATGGATATCTGCTCTGATGTGGTCCTCAGAGCTGCAGAAAGACAGCCTACTTCACTGCAGTCTTCACCATGAGCTGCAGGGGAATGTCTGCTCTGGCACCTAGGGGACATCCTCCCCCTCCTTCTTCTCTGACCTTGGTGTCCACGTGGTTATTTCTCTTACATTTTTTCCTCAGTCCTCACTGCCTGCACAGAATTTTGCCCTTTGTTAAGGGCATTTTCCCAGAGGTGCCACTAGCTTGGCTGATAGGCTCAGCTGTGTCCCACGGTGGGTCTGTTTTAGAGCCAGCTGGAACCATCTGTGTCCAGCACAGGGCAACCCCTGGCCTCTTCTCACAGGGGCCACCCTTGCAGCCCCNAAAGGGCAATAAAACCAGCGCAAACAGAGGCAGCTAACAGACAAATCATCAGTATAGGGGCATGGAAAGGAGCTGGATACACTGCTGAAGGCAGAGCAACACTGACCAGTAACAGGGTTGATGTACTACAGGGGACAGTCCCTGCCAGCTGCAGCAACTACCCTTGGCACAGCATAACTATGCTGGAGGGAGGATGGGGCCACCCAGGCCTGGGGCCGCAGGACCACCCAATGCCTCTCATGGAGCTGGGGCTGGCAGAGGTGCTGTCTCTGCCTGAGGGAGCTGGGTCTGTCTACAGGGTAAGGAACTGTAGCAAGAGGAGAGCAGATGGCACATCAAGGGAGATGTAAATGAGACTGACAGGATCTTCTCTCAGGCCCTGCAAAGAGGAGAGCTTGAACCTCCAGGAGAGACCTTTGCTTCCAGGCAAAGACCATGCTTACTGGGTTGCAAATGAAGACTCCTGTGGTGGCAAAGGCTGGGACATCATGAATTGTAGCACCAAGAGAACCCTCCACTCACAGATCTGCATCTACAGAATAGGCCCTGGTAGCAGACGAAGGGCAGAAAGCAGTATGTATGGAGGCATCTGAGCCGGCTGTGATGTAATGTCAATGACAGCACTAGGAGGAATCGAGGAGTGGTGGCAGTGGGTGACTCCCTGCTGTGGGGAGGCCCCTATCTGCTGACCTGACTTGCTGTTGGAGAGGTTTCCTGCCTGCTGGGGACTCAGATCTTGGATGTTGCTTGTCCAGACCTCAGACCATTGTCCCTGCTACTTTTCTACATGGGCACTGTGGAGGGTTAACTTTGGCTGGCTGCCTGGTGGCCACCAAGACATTCTCTCAATTCCCCTTCACACCAGGACAGGGAAAGAAAATAAGATTAAAAGATAAGGACAGGGAGATTGCTCACAAGCAAAACAGACTCAGTTTTGGGAAAATTAATTTCATTAATTGACAATTAAAAATAGAGTAGGGTAGTGAGAAATAAAACCAAAACTAAAAATGACCTTCCCCCCACCTCCCCTTATTCTCATGCTCAAGTTTGTTCCTTCATTCCCAACTCTTCTACCTCCACCCCCATGAGCAGCACAGGGAGATGGGGAGTGAGGGTTGCAGCCAGTTCATAACATTTCACCTCTGCTGCTCCTTCCTTCTCACACTCTTCACCTATTCCAGTGTGGGGTCCCTCCCGAGGGATACAGTCCTTCAAGAACTGCTCTAATGTGGTCTTTCCCATGGGCTGCAGTTCTTCATGAACTGCTCCCGCATGGGTTCTTTCCACTGGATACAGTCCTTCAGGAATGGACTGCTCCAATACGGATGTTCCACAGGGTCACATTTCCTGCCAGAAAACTTGCTCATGCATGTGGTCCTCTCCACAGGTTGCAGCTCCTGCCAGGAGCCTGCACTGTCATTGTTTCTCTATGGGCTGCCGTTTCCTTCAAGGCATATCCACCTGCTCTGGCATGGCATCCTGCATAGACTGCAGTATGGATATCTGCTCTGATGTGGTCCTCAGAGCTGCAGAAAGACAGCCTACTTCACTGCAGTCTTCACCATGAGCTGCAGGGGAATGTCTGCTCTGGCACCTAGGGGACATCCTCCCCCTCCTTCTTCTCTGACCTTGGTGTGTGTAGGGGTGTTTCTCTCACATTTTCTCACTCCTGTCAGTTGCTGCAGTGGCTTTTTACAGTTTCTTAAAATTGTTATCATATAGGTGCAGAGGATGTGTGGAATGATTGTTGAGGTCAGCATCTGTTTGCAAAGCTGGTGTCATTAACAGGGATTTTCATTTTTGACAACTCTTTGAGGATCTGTTAGGAGGAGACAGGATCGACCAGAATGGTGAAGAGCTGGTCAACCTAGTGAGGAGAGTGTTAATCCAGGAGTGAGATGGTAATAGGATAAGACAAACCACAGTCAGTGGATGGGAGTGTAAAGCAAAATGTGCAGGGTAACAGTAAGAAGAGACACATCAGGAAAAAGAAAACAAAGTGAAAGGCAGCCCTTCTTAAGTGCATGTACACAAATGCGCACAGCCTTGGAAACAGTCAGTAGGAACTAGAGCTCCCATGCAGTGACAAATCTACAACATTGTTGGAATAACTATTCATTGTGGGCCATGTGCAATGGACAGATATCCACTCCTTAGGTTGGACAGAGAAGATGAGGAGGCAAAGTTCTTGGCCTGTGTCTGAAGGAGTAGCTCAGGTGCAGGGAGCTCTTTGATGGTACAGACAATGGGCCAGTGGAGAGCTTGAGAATCAGGGTCAGGAGAAAGGCCAGTAAGGGGGAGATCATGGTAGAAGTGTGTTATGGATTGGTCTGAGAATGTGGACAAAGCCTTTAAACACCTGAAGGAAGTCTCTGTGTCACAGACTGTGATTCTCATGCTGGAAGGGCAGTGCAGTGGGACACAAGCAGCCATCAGGATTTCTGGAGTGTGTCAGAAAGAACTCGCTGAAACAGTTATTGGATGGGCCAACCAGGTACCAGGAGTGACACACAGCTGCATGTGCTATTCACTGACAAGGAAGAACTGGCTGGGGATGTGGCAATCAGCAGCAGCCTTGGCTGTAGTCACCATTAAATGGTGGGCTGTGAGATTCCGAGGGAAGTGAGAAAGGAAAATAGCAGAGGATAGACTCCGGACTTTAGGAGAACACATTTCAGCTTATTCAGGAACTGAATCTGTCAAGGTTTGTAATTTTAAATTTAAATCAGTTTAGTACAGTGTGAAATAATATTTCATTAATTGGATATCTCACAAGATATGAGCAGTTCCAGAGAGGAGCTGAAATGCAGTGTGAAGGAATTCTTAGCAAATGTTTTTCTTCTTAATTCCAGCTATGATAAGGAGATTCATGGCTGAAATAAAAATTATGTATCTGACACAACAGTTAGGAGTCAGTATACCGTTCTCTCAGAACATCTTAGAAACCAGAGCGAATTCAGCTTTTTCTTAGAAGCGGTAACCAGGGCAACTCTTTTGTGTTGAGAGGTCCATCCCTACCAGATCTTTATAAAATGGAGGCAACATCTAACAATTTACTGCATATAACAATTTGTTATAATACATAATACCATCTCATAAATTTTTGTTCTACTGATGCTGAAATGCATTATAGAGTTTTTGTGCACTTGTATGTCTATGCAATAGTCCTTACTGGAGATTTCATTGTCTAAAGAACAGCACATGGCAACTTAGGCTTCAGATGAGAATAGGTATGAAGGAGACGTGTGCAAGCACAAAGGGACTCTTATGAAAAGATTATAATCATCGTCCTAAGCAATGTTCTGAGAATACTGCTTCTCAGTTTCTCTTTCTGAAGGCAATTTGCTCTGTGGTGAAAGTAGTTCAATTTTCTGTGGGCTAAAGCTAAATTCTGAATCTTCCTGGGGAATGTTCTAGTTACCTATATTAAGCCCAGTTAAGAGCAGAAACAAATGTCAAAATACTAAAATTTCCAGGAGGGGGAAGGAAAATCTCTTCTAAAAAATTTTTTTTCTGCTGATGGACAGAAGGTCACAATCCAAAAATAATGAAGCTTTTGTTTTGTTGTCCACTTTTTGATCAAAGTGAGTAAAATAATGGGTAGAGATAATGCATTTTTTTTTAATGGGCCAATAGGAAATTGCCACTTTACAGAATAAAGTATTAAAACCAGAATCAGATGCACATCACTATGTTGTGCATAAAGGTAAATCCAACTTTTATTAACTATATCTGAAAATGTTTAAGTACAGTTGTAAAGCCTCCTTTTTCCATGGAAACGAAAAGATAGTAAAAATCAATCCAAAATACAATTTCATTACTACAATTGTTTTTGTATTGTGACTCATTCCACTACAAAATTGCAAAAACAATCTCCTAAACTTTGAAAGAGCAGCCAAACATGTTTTTTTTCCCTTCTGTCATTGTATTGCCTTAATTTAAAAACCAGTGATATAAAAAGGGGAGGAGACAAACCAGGAAAATACTCGTCTTTTTCACTTTGCTCTGTCAAGTCTTCTTACATTTTGCATGAACAATCTATTTTAAACTCTCATTGTTCTCTCTCTTGCAAGCGATTAGAAGTTTCTGTCACCTTCAGAAATATGTTAAGTTATGCAAATATAATGGATCCAGATAGTCAGTGAAGCATGATAACCATTCAGTAGATTAACTTTGCTAGTATCCTCCCATGGACAAAGGAATGTTAACTGAGGTGAATTTAAATAGAACATCAGACATTGTGGTTTTAGCACATGAATCTCAGCATCCTGTGTCACAAATATATTATGTTTCAATGACATATCACATCAAACTCTATAACAGTAGCTGTTTAATCTCTTTTCAAGTATTTTAAATTAATATTTTCCTCTCAAATATCTGGTAACATAGATTAAAAACTGAGGACAGTAATAGCAAGCTCCTAGTAAAATGTGATTGGTAGGGACATCTGAGTCAACCCCAGGTCCCTGTAGTCACAGACACTATAAAAAAAAGATGTTTAGTCCAGAAGGCCTCATACCATGATCCACAAACATTTTCCACTCACTACCACAAACTGAAGTTTTACAAGCTATGCTGGAACTATAACTTGTACACAGAAGAAAGCAACCCTGCAAACACTGCTAATGTCCTAGTTCACTGATATAGCAAGTTAAAATCTTTCATATATCATATGAAATATATGCTTCATAAATAGTGGGAAAGAACATCTGCACTACCTGAATTATTTTATTTATGTACCTTCCTGAAATTGTTCCTCTCTGTTACACAGAAGTAAGAAATAGTCTTGTAATACATTTTTACAAGAATAAAACTTATCTTGCATATTAGTCTCACATATCTTTTTGCAAAATGCTCCTCCGATATTTGCAGCTTCTGGGAAAGAAGGCCCTCAACAGCATACAGAAATAAATTCTCCTAGTCTTGTGAAAACTGTTTTTCTCTTTTTTTCCCCCAGAAAAATACATGCACCATGCTACAATAATAGCTGAACATAAATATATTCCACTGACTATCATGGGAGCCTAAGCGTATGCTTCACATGGAGAAACACTGAAGGTATCTAAATTAGGTGTTTAAAACCAAATCTTATCCCAATGCCTGAGATGTGCTGCGGAATGTATGACACCTTTTCTCTACTCAAAAAAAATTCCTTCTGAGGAAATGTTTAGTTAACTTAGCTACCTGATCAAATCAGCTGCTAGATATTTGCTTCCTGCTACTGAATTTCCAGAGTTCAGAACCTGTTAATGAGTTTTACTATGAGTGATATGATGTTTTTCATTAATTTTTCAAACCTTTACATAAAAAGTAGCCAACAACTCCAGCATATCATGCTAAAATATACCTTGAATTATGCTGTTTAAATGGCAAAATCAAGCAGTCAGAAGTTAAAAAATGCAAGGTTTAAAGGGCATCTGTACCAGGAAAAGAAACAAACTGAAACATTTAATGGGTACTGTCACATAAGTAAAAACATTTTTCTGGTTTCTGACTAGACCATATGTTAGACATTAAAGAGATCTTTTAGATAAAAAAAAATATTAAAAGAATAATTTAAATAGTAACTAGAGAAACCATTTAGTAAGTTGAGACAAACAGAGGAACATATATTACAATACAGAAATAATTCAGAGCTCAAGACCATGAAAGGCTAAGAATATGAATTTTTCATCAAATTTATGTAGCAAGTAAAAATACTCAAGTTAAAAATGAGTGGGAATTCAGACTGGTTAAAGTTAATTTAACATTTTGAGCTGTCTACAGAGGTTTTATATGATTTTGTGATGCTTATGGATTGGTCTACAATGCAAATTTAACTACTCATCATATCTACATCAATGGGACTACTTAACAAAGGCAAAACTCAAACCATGGCAATACTAATTACATGAAGATATACTGCATAATGATAATTAGACCTATACTGAATACAACTGTCAACTCAAAGTAGAGAATTTTGCTGTGGACAGTAAAGCTGCCTTTTTCAGAAAGAATTAAACATTAAAGAATCTCCCAGTTCACAAAGCAATCTTACAGGGACATCAACTGTAGTCATCATTCTTCAGTCCACTGTGCAAGTACAGTTTCATGTCAAATATTCACATAGTATACTGACAGCACAAAAACATGTGAAATAAATTCAACCTTTTTAGGGTTATAGAGCTTTCATTGTCTGTTCCTTAGCAGAACATACACATACATGTACGCACATCTAGCAGGTTGCTTCATAAATTGTACTGTGAAATACTTGTAGGAAAAAAAGTTGTCAGATGCATAGCAAACACGAATCTGTGTGTGCTTTGCTGATGGCTGATTACACCCTCAGGAGTATTTTGTTATTTGGAAAAAAGTTTTCAAAATGGCTTTATCTTCTTGGATGCTGTATGACAGAGCAGTTTCTGTTAGGTGTGGAATTATTGCAACTTCGCACATGCAAAGCAATCAAGAGAGAAAATGATCCAGTGGGACCCTGTCTCTGAAAAAGGGCCAGATAGATTATTTCTTGTCACAATCTCAATTTCAATGCTTTGGCTGAACTAGGCTTATGTAATTCACAATAATTTTACCCTCTTTTGAGTTAAAAAGTAACCTTTCCCCAA
>VZTV01100140.1:0-10055 GCA_013400875.1 Anhinga rufa
GTTTTACTTTGCTTCTGCACACACAGCTTTTTCTTTACCTGTCAAACTTTCTTTATCTTAACCCACTGGTTTCCTCACTTTTGGTCTTCCTATTCTCTCCCCCATCCCACTGGAGTGGGGGGAGTGACTGAGTGGCTATATGGGGCCTTGTTGCTGATTGGGGCTAAACTACAACACCACCTAGCTCTTAAAGTGTTCCCTATATTGGTACCTGGTTTCCTGGGCATAAGACAATGAAGCATCAAAGAATAATGCTAACAGGTAGAATAAAAATTGAACTATTAAGTTCATTAAGGCTTTTATAATTATATTAAAAAATGAAATTACATTCATTACTGTGCAAAAGAAGCTTTATGTTTTCCATCATTTATTTGCTGACATTAGCCACTTTAAAAAATACACAGAGTAAAGTAGAAAGAGATAATGAACGCTTTCAGAATAATACTGCTAAAAATAATTTTTAGTGCATAAAACCCAATCAACCTTAAAGGGAAGGATGGGCTAATAAAAAATAAAAAAGAATCAGCATGAAATTTGATCATAGTGGGATGGTTGGATAGATCATGAAATGAAATTATAACGAAGTGTTATAAGCAGGAATTTTCTGCAAGAAAATGTATTAAATTTCACCTTCTTTATCCATGCATAAACAGATTTTGGTGACCTGACCTCCTGCATTTCTTTTATGGCTAGTATAAATCTTTGAAGTGAGCCAGAAATTAGGGTCATGAAGAAAGAGGAAAATAATAAAAGTGTGGGAGGACAGGTTCTCTCAAGAATGCATTTTCACAGCTCTGACACAGAAAGTAATTGCTAGTTGAGCATAGCCTTGTATTTTTAACTTCAGAATGAAACAAAGAAACAGAAAAAGGTATTTCACCTTTGATGAACTCCTATTTATTTCCAATTTAGAACTCTTACAAGTAGCAGCAAACCCAAAACAATGATAATGTGTATGAACAACTTTTTTTAGTTGAGAAAACTTCGTAGTAATCTCCCTTGTCTTTTCACAAAGTCTTTGTTTTCTGTTACTGTTTTATTTATATTTAGCAAACCTATATCACAGTAGCTCTTTTTTTTTTTTTTTCCACAGAAAGTCAGGTCTTCACTCATTGGATATGTGTTTAAAGCCTTGCTGAAATAATTTTAAATCTTCTGTATGAAAGGAGATTTGCTTTGCAGACATTTTCTTGGTCAGATCCACCAGCCAGAGAAAACAATCACGTCTATTTTAACACTGCTGGAGTCATGTTGTTACATACTCAGGATTTGTTTCTCTACCACTGTAGAGGTACCATGTAGGAACTTCCTCTGAAATAAATTATAAAGTTCCTGTGACTTTAAATTTTGAAAGCTTGACAGTATAACCTTATATACCAGGTCATGACAACGTGCATCAGATAAACATGTAATCAGGTATGAGAAGTATTTCTTGAATACAGAAAATTTGAACATTTCATATACGGATTTAAGCATTGACTAAAGTAACATGATGAATAAGATGAAAATTATTGATATCAGTGCTGAGAAACAAAGATGTTATCATAACCAAATCCAGCCACAGGAAATTGGGGAAAAAACTGGCCATACACTAAGGTTTGAAAAAAAAACCATACATATGTTAGCAAAAAAAACCATACATATGTAGTCATAAGAGTGCAACTACAAAGCAATTGTATACCTTTTGGTCATCAAAGAATACAAAGATAATTTCATCCTGAAATGTCTCCTTTCCTGAATCAATTTGCATTTTAGAATAGATCTGGCTTCATTATAATCAAAACCCGATATGTTTCTTAAAGAAAAAGACAAGTACTAAGCTGAGCAGAATATGGCAATCATGGTATGACCAGGACATCATGGTGATCATGGGAATCATGGTAATCATGGTGATTCATGGGAATCAGTCATGGTAATCATGGCAAACATGGTGACCTGGACAGGCTGGAGAGATGGGCCGAGGAGAACCTCATGAAATTCAACAAAAGCAAGTGCAAGGTCCTGCCCCTGGGGATGAACAACCCCAGGCACCAGTACAGGTTGGGGGCTCACCTGCTGGAAAGCGGCTCTGCTGAGAAGGACCTGGGAGCGCTGGTGGACAGCACGCTGACCCTGAGCCAGCACTGTGCCCTTGTGGCCAAGAAGGCCAAGGGTATCCTGGGCTGCATTAAAAGGAGTGTGGCCAGCAGGTCGAGGGAGGTCATCCTGCCCCTCTACTCTGCCCTGGTGAGGCCGCATTTGGAGTGCTGTGTCCAGTTCTGGGCCCCCCAGCTCAAGAAGTACAGGGAGCTGCTTAAGCAAGTCCAGAGGAGAGCCACAAGGATGATCAAGGGACTGGAGCATCTCCCTTATGAGGAAAGGCTGAGAGACCTGGGTTTGTTCAGCCTGGACAAGAGAAGACTGAGGGGGGATCTTATCAATGTTTATCAGTATCTGAAGGGTGGGTGTCAAGAGAATGGGACTGGACTCTTTTCAGTGGTGCCCGATGACAGGACAAGGGGCAATGGGCACAAGTTGGAACATGGGAAGTTCCACTTGAATATGAGGAAAAACTTCTTTCCTGTGAGGGTGCCAGAGCAGTGGCACAGGCTGCCCAGAGAGGTTGTGGAGTCTCCTTCCCTGGAGACATTCAAACCCCGCCTGGATGCGGTCCTGTGCCCCCTGCTCTAGGTGTGCCTGCTCACGCAGGGGGGTTGGACAAGATGATCTCTCGAGGTCCCTTCCAGCCCCTACCGTTCTGTGATTCTGTGATTCTGCGATGGTATACCAGCAAGCGATAACCCTTAGACCACAAGGTTTTTTTAATCTTTGACATTTTTTCCACTTTAAAAAAAATGTAATAGTTTGCCATAGAAAGGAATTAAATTTTGTTCTTGAAAAGTCAGTCATAGCATAGGTGGATGCATACAACTGTGAGGCAGTGGACTGTGTTAGCTAAGAGCTCCTGCACTGTAGCATCTGTAGGAGAGGAAATAATAAAGCCTGAAGTATTGATTCATTTTTCAAAATTTCTATATACTATTACTCAGCAATAACCCCAGCTTCTCCTTTTCCCTTTACAAGCTCACCTTTATCCATTCTGCTTTTGCTCCCTCAAACTCCCTCATAATTCCTACCTACTTTCCCCTCAGTATTTATCCCCTTCTTCTGTCCTTCGACTCTCAGCTGGAAGCTGACAGACAAACAGATAACCTAACCTTTAAGAAAATGCTTCTAAAAACAGTGCCCAATAAATCACTGACTTGTGTGATATAACATTTGGTAGGAAGCTGGACAAAGTTTTACACATTGTACTTCGAAAGATAATTCTGCCTTGGTGAAGGAAAAGTCTGTGCCACCTACTATGTCTTTTCTCTCCTTAACCTCGCAGATTCCCTGATAGTTTATAATTGTTAAAAAGAGATGGGTAACTGAGTCATTCAAAAAGTCTGGGATGCATATTAATCTCCATGTAAGACAGATTAGGAATTATTTATTTAAAATTAGGTGGTGAACTTGGAAAAACGGCCTGTCAGTTCTGGAAGAGCAGTCTTGTGAAATCCTACAGAGAGAAATTTCACACTCTTACAGCTGCCAACTGTTGTAGAGTACATTTTGGAGATGACCTGTACGTGGGGCTGGACAGGAAAATAAATATATGCTCAGTCATCCACTTGTCCAGTTTAGGTTATAGCCTGTGCTTTGTGCACAGAGCACTGTAAAGAGGTGGCTTGTTTGCCCACAGAAAAAAACAGAAGCTACAATTTATTGAGACTTTATATCTTCTTTAGCTTACACTACTTACCTTTCTTGCTGTATATATACTGCAAGTGGCTTGTTGCCAAGTCAGATTCTTCAGATCTCCTTTCTGGGTTTTTTTATACTTTATCAGTTGACCCATGGCTGGTGTTTTCCCTAGTGAAGTTCAGGAGAGCAATTTATTTCACCAACTTCCATCACTTAGTTGTACACAAGGGTGTTAGTGGGTAACCCTATACGTTGCAATGTTTTCTGAATGAGGACTTGCTCCATAAAGCTAATCTTAAGAGTATGATTTGTTTCTAAAGGAAGATCTTGGAGGTGCTAGTACCTGCTCATTTGCCTTCTGGCAGCTCGTTGTCTCGCCATTTGCAGTGGTTTTTGGCCTCTGCATATTTTTCTACCTTGAGGCAGGGTGGAAACTGGCCATCAAACTCTGCAGTGGAGTATTCCGAGAATCCCCTGCAGGAACAGGTTTCATTTATGAACAGCTTTGTTTTAAAGCTCTTTCAAGGAAACAACATAGCTAGAGCTTTCTAATTTGCATTTATCTTTTTTCTACTGGCAATACTGAGCCTCATACAGAAATTGCCAAGCAGTCTTTGAAGGAGGAAGAGCCCAAGGCCCATCTCACAGCACTATAGTGTATAAATAATCCTTCATTTACATTGTAATATTTCCATATAGTAAGGGATATTTCATCACTACCTGTTATAGTAGCAACACTCCAGGGTAATGCTATACACATTTTATTTTTGAAACATCTGTTGAATATTGATTTACAATGTATTTGTGAGGCTTCTGACACATTTTGAGATCAGTTGTCATAATAAGCTGCAAATAGTATTCTCAACATTTGTAAATAGATTATCTCAAAAGCCCCTATCAGGTAATTGCTTGCCTTGTACAGTGTTATTTGCAAATATCTACCTTTGGAAATAAATGTTAATTGTGTAAATGCATTTGCCTCATGAGTTAATATTTTTGTATTGTAAATACTCGGTAGTGGGCACTTCTTAATATGCAAGTTGCCTAAATTTAAGAAAAAAATTGTTGCACTGGTTTCTTAAAGGCTCTGACTTGAACAATGCCCTTTTCTTTACCAGTTTGCTTCATTACTTGCCTTTTTTTGCCCCCCCCCCCTTTTTTTTTTTTTTTTTGCTTTAGTTCTCTGAACACTTCAGGAAAGGTGCTGTGGTTGCTGAAGCATTGCATCCTTCTCTAGGTATAACATGGCTGGAGGGTGTCACAGTCCTTCAGATGAATACTACAGGAGTTCTGCTGGCAGGATACTGCAGCACATTGGCTATTCTGAATGCTTTTGTTCTACCTCAGTGCCCGCCATGTGAATCTTTTGTCCTAAGTTTAGTATCAGTAGTTCATGAGTTCATTCATTTTAGCTGAAAGGGATGGTTCCTTTGCTTTCCACAGCACCTGAAATTTCAGTCTGTGCATTTTCCTTGCTCTGCTACATCTTATGTACATTCTTCTATGGCTAATATGTTCTTAGTTAAATTATAATCTGGCTTTGCTTAGTTGCAATGTGCTTCTTGAATAAAACTGCAAAAGCTGTTTCAGGCTAGAGCAATCATCCATACACGATTCTCTGTTTGGCCTTCAATTACCTGTTTGTTTTTATTCTGCTAACTTGGCCTTATACTTTGTGCTACTGCACACTGTACAAATCCTTTATTTTTCTGCACTAGTTACATTTATGCAAAATCTTGTCCTTCAACTAATTGCTTGTGTCTCCAATGTGATGAATTGCTTTCCTTCTCTTTTCTTCTCTGCCTACTCTGACATAATGGGTTTTAGGTTATAATTAACCTAGAGATCGGACATTTTCCATTACAGTTTTCTCCATACCCTCATAGGTTTGCCTTTGCATACTGTCATCACTGCTTTATACTTTTAAATTTTCTTCTGCACAGATTTTGATGTCTTGTCCCCTTTATCTTCATGTTTTCTTTGTGCCTCTCTGTGAATTACCTTTGTGTCTATTCCTCTTGTGTTTTACATACAGATATAATTTTTTCTCTGCTTTGTCCTGTGTCAGTAGCTTTTGAAGAAGCTACTGTGAGAGCTGAACATTCTTATTCAGGATCTCACCATTAATTTGTGCTGAATTGTTTGCTCTTTTTAACACTAGTCATTAATTTCTATAGTTTGTCTGTATATAGGAGCATTTTTTTTCCCTGGGTTCTTGCTTATTCTTTTCAAAAAGCTGTCTTATTGTGGACTGAAAATGTTCTCATTGTTCTTCTGGGCAGAACCAGCCGTCTCTCCACATAGGCTGTTGACACAACAGACACCATTGACTGTCAGGGATAATAGAGTTCACTGTGCTTTCCCCAGATTAGGCAGACAAGACATGCAAAGATATGACAAGTATGTTGCAAAAAACCATGGTTCATATTCCTTCACTCACCCCAAAAAATGTTCTGTGTCTACAGGGATCCAAAGGATGAAGAAGGCAGGGGAGACCACATGTAAAGGTCTCCACAGGACAGAGAAGCACACAGGTGAAACCAGAGACCTAGAAAGCAATCATTCAAAAAATACTTCATGTGATTCCTTCAATACATAGCAGTGAAGATGCTAAAGTATAGGTAAATGGCATTCTGGCATAAAAAGTGTAAGAGAGTTAAGAGCAATCACATCATCACCTGGCAACTAAATTTCTCACCTTCCTGGGAAGAAAGCATCTGTCAGTGCCAAGAGTATAATGTTTGTGCTGCCTCAGGCCAACACATTGGTTACCGATGACAGGTACCAAGACTGAAAAGGCAGCAGTAAGGAACAAAAATTGCACAAGGCTAACATCTGCTTCAATTTCTGATATGAAAGTGGGTCTTCCTGCAGATTTGGATCTGACTTAGAAGCAGCAGAAACAATAGGGATCCTTTTTTTTTTTTCTAAATAAGTGAAAAATGCAGTAATATTTGGACCCAGTTTTATCTGTTCCTGCTTGCATTTCTTACCTTTGTATCGAACATAACAATGTTTGCAGCTGGTACACTGCCAGCGTTTTCTTTAGACAGATTGTATCACTTTGCCAAGAGCTTAGCCGACTGTTAGCCAGTCAGGCAATTCTGTGGTCTATAAAAACAAAAGAAAAAGAAAGAGATGTATGAACTTCCTTCTCAAAGTTTATTTTTTCCTATCAGGATTAAGTGAGAGAGGGAGCTAAAGAGATTGGGACCATTCCAGATATGTTCCTTTGCTTTATTTTTCCATTATTTTAGTTTGTAGCCAACATGCTGTCTTTATGACTTTAACAACACTCTGTCATCCTTAAAGGCAAGCAAATAACAGCTGAAGGTGGCCAGTAGAGGTTTAGCTGTTAAAAGGATAAGTAGCTGTATGCTATGTATGGAAGCAATACCTGTTGTTTTAAAACATGCAGAACCCTCTTTCTTCAGAGATGCCAGATGCAAATCCAGGTGGCAGAGAACTTGAAAGCTCATTAATACCTTTGCCAATAGCACAGTGATCTTAAGCAGCATAGATCACATTAAAGGCCTTATTGAATTGTATTGTTTGTTCCAGCTTCCAGGGACCTTGTTCAGTGAAAAGAGAAGATCTGAGACAGTGTTAGCTTCATTCAGGTTGTATTGCCATTTTCAGATATTTAGATAACATGTTTGCTCTATGAAGTAAGTTTGAGGTCTAAGCAGTTCCTTTATACAGGTGGCTTACTTATTCATGGCCCCAAGTGGTATTCAGAAATCACTGATTATTAATATTACAGAACAGAGATACAGACAGACAGAAGACCCTAATGGATACTCTGCAGATTTATTTTACAGAAGGCCACACCTGCATATAATATTTCCATATTCTTCTTCAAGCAGGGGTCCAAGCAAGAGAGGACAGAATTGCTCAGAGACATCACAGTGAGCAATCTGACTCCTCTAAGAGTCACTACTTCGCAAACTCTCCTCCTCTCTGAGCCCAATACAGCTTCTACAGGGAAGTCAAAATAGATTTCTAGATATGGAATTTGACATTTGGAGTGTCAGAAGAGAAGTGTCTTTGAAAGAAGGATGAAAACCTTACTTAGTCCTGTTTTTCAGCCTGCCTTAGAGAAAATATACATATTACAGTACCCACCATAGAAATCACTATAAATCTGTTTGCGCTGCATTTTACTATGTCCTACTGTGCTTAAACAGTTTGTATTTATCCTTGAACATTCAGATTGTAAATGCAAGTGAAGATTCAAGCACATTATTTATACAAAAAGCTAGTTAATAATAATAAATACGAGAGTACCTTTTAGAATGAAAAGGACAAGCTGACCTTGATTTGTTCTTTGTCTTGTGTGGGTTCTAATTTTGTGGAAACAATTTTGCACCTGCAATTTAGGTTACTTTAAGATGTCTGACAAATCATAAGGCAAGACGACTAAGTCAGTTAAATTGCAGGCAGAAATAATTGTGGGCAGCAGTGGCAACAGCAACCCTGAAAGAAGAAAGTAAAAACATTAAAAATAATATTTCAAAGTTTTAAAACTGCTGGTGTTGTTCTTGCAGTCTCTAGAATATTTTGGCAGCCTTAAAGGTATTATTATTTGGAATAGGTTTTCTTTGAAGAAAGAAAAAAAATATTTCTTAATAAGAAATTATTTAAACCACACATAAATTGGGCCTAATTCTTCAACTTATAGAGAACCAAATCCTGAAGTGGTTTTGTGGCTACTGGGGTTCTGCCACTGGTGTCCTTTCAGAAGGTTTTTAAAGTATTCTTGGAAATCGAAAAGAAGTTTCCTTTTAAGCTGTCTGAAGCTCAAAAGAAACAAATAGAGAACTGAATGTTCACTACAGTGTTAGCCCCTATAGAGCTAATGACAGTTACTGGTAGCTAACAATGAACAGAGTTCCACAGAGACCAATACTGATTCCTGTACTCTTTGATATCTCCATCAGTAATTTGGATAATAAGACACAGGAAAAAATTTAGAGAGGGTATACTTAATGAGGGGGAAGTGGTTGTCAACATATGGCTGAATTTCCTCTCAGAATGACATGGACACACATGGGGACTGGTCCAACAGGAGCCTCATGAGGTTCAATAAGGAGGCGTTCCCACTTCTGAACTTGGGGTGGGATAACCCCCACATCAGTGCAGGCTAAGGGGAGCACCCTGCTGGCACCACTGTGGACACAACATTGAACATAGGCAACAAACAATGCGTTCTCATTCCATAAGGCAAACTTCCTATTGAACTGCATTAGAAACAGGGTAGCAAGCAGATTGAAAGAAAACATCATCCTGTTCTACTTCCATTCAGGAGGGGTGTGGAGAAGCTGGAGAAAGTCCAGTGGAAGGCACTACATAAGGAATCTAGACCATGAGGGGAGAGGTTGAAGGAGCTGGGCTAGCATAATCTGGTGACAAGAAGTACTAAAGGTCCTCCTAATAGCAACCTACAACTACTTGAAAAGAATCAAAAAGATGATGAAGTGGCAGATTCAACAGCAAAAACACTAGACACACACTGCAGTTTGTGACATTCAGATTGGATTTTACGAAAAACATCTTCACCAGGAGTGTGGTGCAACACTTAGAAGGATCAAGATCTCTATTCTTACAGGTTTCCAAGACTCACCTAAACAAACCCATAGCGGATCTGATAGTTCTGCTTCAAGGGGAAGGCTAGACTAGATGACTTGCAGAGGTTCTTTTCAACCAACGTGATTATGTAAAACCAGAATATTTCCTGCTGTGTAAGAAGAGATACATTAAAAAAGCTCTGAAAAGCTCCAAAATTACTTGTGTTGAACTATACGTATTAAAAGATTATAACCATTGGGAAATATCATTTAAACATGAAAGTCTGAATTAATCACAATTCATACATATAGTAGAAGCTGTGACTTTTGATACTTGTCTAAGAAATACTTCCCTACTAGATAGTAATTATGCAGTTTCAATAAGCAAGCTAATGAAATAAAGCATTTCTGACAATGTTCTGAAAACTCTTCAGCAAGGTTTCAAGAATGTATTTTGGTAACACCTTTTTGTGGCTTGGTTTCTGCTCAAGGCTTGATTGTGTGATAAATGACAGCTTGACGGAGACGCATAGCTACCAGTGATTTTGAAAGCTCCATTTAGTTCTCATTATATACTGTGTGCATCACTTCGGTTTTATTGGACTTTTCAGGAAAGGGCTACACCATCATTCTTTAATTCTAAATAGAAATGGAAAGTTGTAAATCTCTATGCAGAATGACAGCTTACAAAACATGTTCACTTCTTCAATTCACTTGGCAAGCACACATTTCAAAGTTGAAAAAGTAAGAGAAGCAGCAGGT
>VZTV01100141.1:0-18827 GCA_013400875.1 Anhinga rufa
CTAGGAGGATCTGTTCCATGATGAGCCATGTTATGGCTCTTATCACAAGTCTATTCATCCCATAACATAGGTCCCATTCACAAACCATTTTTATCCTTCCTAGGCTGTGTAGATATAATTAAATGATCTCTGCAGTGAGTCATCAGGACCCATTATTCCTTCCCTAGTAGGACCTCTATATGCTAAAAGGAAACGTTTCTAGGAAAATGCTATGGTCTGTTATTGGTTTGGAAGAACTGTCTTTTTTGTGATGCCTACAAGTTAGAGGACAATGGCTTAGAGAATGGGGATTGGAAATTTGTTGTGGAAACAGTTGGCACTAAAAAAGGCACAATCAGTGAAGTGGGGAACTAATGGCATACTGAAGGGTCTATAGCTGGTCATGAATCAAGAGCTGATGATAGATCTCAGTTCATCACATATTGTTGAAGTTCTGTGATTACACTGAAACAGTTGAGCAGTACCAGCATCTAGCTAGATCAGAAAATACTACTTACTGTTTTCCTTGCAAGTATACTAAATTAAATTCAAAACATAAAAACATATTTAAAGGATTAGCAGAGACTTTAAAGAGCCCTTATAATGGTTTTAATTAGTTAACTATGAGGACACATTTAATCAAAGTGCTATCTCAGGTAGACAAGAAATGCAGCCAGCAGGAGAACACAATATGTTCGGTTTCCATGGAAATTTACTCAAAGGGAAGGTAAGCACTTATTCCATATATAATGCAGTAAAATATTCTTAAAAACATCATAAAGTCACCTAGTCTGCTATAAAAAAATCAATAAAATGCAATAACTATTTTTAAATTCTGTACCTATAAAGATAAGCAGTGTAAATTTCTAGAGGCAAAGCAAGCAAGGGAAGAGTTCAAAACTACACCTGTTACTAAGTTTGCTTAGCAACAGGCACAGTCTGCTGAATGAGCCAAAGCTGGCTTTGCCAGAGTAAATCCTATTTTTAGAATGATCACTGCGTTCTGCAAGCTCATCTATGTCTTCACTGGTTAAAGCAAAACATTATCTAGCCTCACCAAAGCCAAAAACAGATTATGATTTTTATGACTACATCTACAAATAGTGATGATTCTTTTATAACTTTATTATTCATCTTCATCTTATACTGGTGATACTTGTTTTTGTTTAAAAAATGCAGGAGACCCCAATTCAATAGTGGAAACAAGTGGTCTTTATTAACGCACACAATTGCTTCTTGCAAAATATAAACAAAAGAGTTTTTTATTATTGTCTTGTAATCAGTGATATATTTGTTGTTCTTATACTTAATACCAATATTCATGTATTGATTTGTTTTGACTGAGCGTATATTCATGCTTTTATATTATTTATGATACTATTTTTGTTGCCTGCCTGCATTCTGATACACCATAAGGGAGTTAGGATGAAGTCTTTTACAAACAATGTCTGCATCAACTTAGTTATTGATCAGCAGCCTTTCAGAAATGTAAATATCTTTTTAGCAAATTAAACAGTGTTATTCCAAATGCAAATGCAAAATTCTGTAAACATAAACTGTAACAAATGATTAATAAAACTCGGTTTCATTTCAGTGCATCACAGTCCTTCTGAAGTCACCTCTGTTACATGCTGGCTATATATTACATTGTACATTTAATAGAAGTCTGCTGGTATTTTTTGTGGCATTGTCACATTTTAAAGGTAAATTCATCTTATGTACCTTTTTGAATGAAGGCCTTATGAAATTTGTGAGAAATGGTCCTTCTCTCATGTCATAGCTTGCAAAACAGGTAACTCCTGGTGATCTTAAATCAGGTACTTGCTGTACAAGCAGCATCAGTATAAGCCTTCCCTCATCCCTTCTTTGCATTACTGAAGTAAAACAATCATTTAAGCCCTCTTTTAATTTCAATGTACTGATTGGTAACAGGAGTCACATGTGGTAAACATCATAATTTCAGCCATAAATGTTAACACTTAGTACTTGCCAGCTAGAGGCTTATTTGCTTCTTGCTTTCCGTTATATAAATTTTCAGTCTTTTATATGGAGCCATGGTAAACCATAGTAAATAATTACATCCATAATCTTCTTGCAGAGATTTTGCCATTTAAATTAGCTATGCTGGAACTATATAAGATGCTAAGATTTATGTAGTAATTACCTTTAGCTGTTAGGGTCTGATCCAGCTTCCACTGAAGTTAATCTACATTTTATCATGCCAATAGTGGTTGGCTTATGCCTTTAGGGGTGAACTTGTTAAAAAAAAAATAAAATTAAAAAATAGCATCATCTTGCTTTTGGGTTAAAGTAGTATCGTATTAAGGAGATAATTAGACTTGCTGAAACGTTATGGGTTTGGCAGTCAAATGTGAGAACCATTTTAGAATAAGGATTTTATTTAAAAGAAGGACAAGACCATTGTTAGTCAAAGAAAAACAGTGTTAGGTCAAAAGGCAAGGTTGAGAGTTTTGCTAACTTAAATTTTTGTTACCTTTTGGAAGGCATTGGGATTTGTGCTGAAACAGAGCCAAGTGTTACTCTACCTGAATAACACTTCTATACAAACTTTTATAGCTGCACTTTGTGGCTGGAACTTTTCTTTTTAGCCGTGCAGCGCTGCCATCATATTAAGTATATATAAACAACGAAAATAACATGTTAGCATGCATATTGCATAGTAGATTTGGTGAAAGCCTGGACCATCCCTAGTGCAGTGACAGAAAAACATTGTATTTCATATCGTCCCCAATGCTGAATGAAACTGCTGTGCAATTGCATGGCATTTGGCAAGCAAGAAGTAAAATCCCTACAAAGTTGAGGATGTCTTAGTTATGATGTTCCTATTTTAGATCATCCAGAATGTGTGTGGCATATTTATTCCTGAAATGTTTCCTCTGAAGAACTGAACTTCTGTTTTAATTACCTGATGCAGCCCCCACCAACCCAAAACAAAACAAAATTAACTTCTCAGATGCAGATAACGAGAACAAATCAATAACACCATTGTAAAATAGTACTAGCTTCAGGAAACAGCTGCAAGAGTAAATAGGTTCATTTGTTTTTAAATCCTTCTTGAACATCATGACTCATCTTCCAGATCTATTTTGGGCTCTGTCGTATGTGTGTGTGGCTGAGGTCACACAGGCAAGTAATCCAAGAGGCTGAAGCAGTGCGAGTTGTCAAAAGGAATAGTTTATTACATGGATTTGCTGTATAGAAATGTCTTTTCATGCTCTGGCTGTTCATAAAAGGATATGAGCAATAATCTGCCTCGGCTGCAATGACTTAAATCTTCTTATTCAGAATCAAAGAGAGCTTCAAATTCATTCTCTAGGTAATGTAAAATCTAACCCTTCCAGAGAAATCAGGTAAAAATAGTTAAGACAGCTTTTTATTTTATCTGGAAAGCAGGTTTAGGAGGGGTCAAAGAAACAATATATATTTAGAATAGAAATCTATTTTTAGGTTTAGATAGTGCTTTTTCCTCTAGTAATGCCCCCAGATGACTATAAAGGTCACTAGCTGATTTCTACCCATTCATCCTCTAATTAGGGAAATTCAGTATGTATGCACTTGATGATAAGCATTATCATGAATGCTGTTTTTAGCTTGGGTGTCAACTCTGAGGGCTGCAAAGAGTGCAAAACACTAATGCTCTCTCCCTGGGACATCTGCACGGAGGTGTCGAGCGGGGGCTTGTTCAGGGGACATGATGAGTCATCTCTGGCTGGCTGTGAGTATTGCTCAGCTGGGTGAGCAAACCTCTCTGTCTGGAGCGTTACCCGCTTGGAGGGAAGCAGATGTGTTGGGAAAGGAGAGAGAAGAGATGCCCATGATATATCCACATAGAGAATGGTGTGTTTTCTCCAGGTTTTAGGCTTTTCATTTAGTTCTTTTGAGAGCTGAGAATAGTGGTGTACTTTAGTACAAGCATCTGGATGAAATGATGATAGCTCTTAGAGTCAGACAGTGAGAAGAATAAGAATCCACTAATTTCAATAAAGTACTGTCAGTGTGCCCTGATCACCTCAGAGCAATTCCTGCTTTTAGGTTTGACAATTTTGGAATTCTGGGAACAGTATTGTGTTACAAATGAACGTGAAGAAAATAAAACCTGTGATCTGCACTATTCAATAAAAATTTTGGGGCAGTTGATGTCTGACTCAGACCCTGACTTTCAAAGAAAACTTGGTTGGCAGTTTGGTTTGGGGTTTTTGTTGCTGTTGCTGCTCATTGCCTATTTAATTTTTGAGGTTTTTATTTCATTGTTTTCCCCAAAGCTCCTAAGCCCCATGCAGTATGGAGAATTACTAAACTTTCTAACTATTTTAGGATGAGGATGGGTGTTTCTCAAAACCCTGAGATTTCAGGATCTATATAGGGGACTTTGGACTCTGACCAAACCCTCATCTCTGGGTTTAGTTCTTTTCACCAGTGTTCTGGGAGTAACCTATGATGAGAAGCAAGTCACCTTATGGCCAGGATTGGCAGGCCAAGTACTCCATCTGCTCTCTGACATGTTAGGCTCTCTCTGTTGCTTTCAGGTCTTGCTATAATGGACATCCTGATCCCATCACAGCAAAGTTTTGAAAAAAACAGAAATGATTGGCAATCAACAGCAAAATAACCAGTATAAGCTTATTAAGAGTCTTGATCACAAGGGCATCTGGACACCTTGAAACCAGCAGCTAATGTAGACAAAAAGGTATTTATCCAACAGTAACATGAAGTCCCATATGTTGCTTATTCTCTTACTGCATATCACCAGCATGCTTTATGGTGGATGACTTCAAAATAGTTCAAGACCTTTTCAGAGTAACTGCTAAAGCAAGTGAAGAAACAATGGTTATATTTTTCTAATCAACTATCCAGAGAAGAGGTCTTTCCAGTTCATGAAAGAAAACTGGCATTCACAAGAGTTATGCTCCACATAAGTTCCCATCTCTTCTACATGCAAGTGAATGTATCGGCACTGTGTATTCCAGATTATGAATATTTATTTGTCTCATATACTACTATTACAAAAGATTCTAGTATCTGCAATAGTTCTGTCAAGAAACTTATCAAGAAGTATTAACAGATACCAAAACCTAGTGAACGCTGATTAGAACATCTGTTGTTATCAAACTAAAGGCACTGAACCATACCCATGTTCATTCGTCTGGACCAAAGCGACCTCAACAGCATTCTAACAAGTGAAACGTGCAAAGTATCCAAATGGTTACTAATTTATCTTAATTTTGTGGGAGTAGTACCAGGATTATATGCTAAAGGATCAAGGACGTTTCTTTAACATTAAGCCAGCTGGCTAGCTCCTTTCACCCATAGAAACTCATTGGCCAATTTCTAGCTGATATCAAACTAGCACACATAGACTCTGGGTGGAAGGGGTAACTCACCTTGCAGTTGCTATGATTCTCCTAGATGAAGTCTTCACAGCAAAATGACTGACTGGTATTGGTACATCCTGCTTGAAAATAAATAAATAAATATTGGAGGGAATCTATTTTTTCCAAGGTACAAAAATATAAAAATTACTGTGCCTAAATTTCATGTTTACCAGGCCTGAGGTGTACAGACCAACCTGAAGAATCGTCTTTGCTGTCTATGACACAGATATGTAAAAGCTCTAATAAGGTAAGCCAGTAGGAGTCTTTGAATCCAGACCATAGTGCTTGCCTACCTCATGGCAAAGCTCTGGCATTTTAATTAATGCAAATCATAGACAAGTTGCAACAGATGGCAAGGTGCAATGGAAGCATGAACTGTGGTTATTGGTTATTGCACTCTACTACAGAAATTTGGGAGCTGCAGTACAAAGGAATCTGCTGAATGCTATAAGAACAGTAAAAAGTAGAGATTTTTGCAAAAGTATTGGCTGTCAGTTAATAAGCTCTTTTTTTTTTTTCTCAAGGGAAAATAGGTTTTCCTTTTGTAAAGATTTTTTTTATATTCCTCACAGTGTGCAATACTATAAATTGCATGCAAGGGACTTGGTCGGAATTTACAAATGACTGTAGCCTTTTAGTGGTTCATGCACTTGTAAAACTAGAATGGCTACTGTAACTGAAGTAATATAATAGTTGTTTTCTACAAAATTTGATTTAGGGAAATATAATGTCTGATGAGAACTTATTACATGACTGAGTGTTAATATTCTTTTCTGCTCTTTTCTGGTTTAGTACCTCCTTTCTAACACAAAGTTTCATTGATGTTCTCCCAGTCAGTCATGCTCAAGGTTATTCATTACGTGATCATTACTGCCTACCTTCAAATATTTGGGAATTTCCGGTCTCAGACAGTTACAGTGTTTGGAGAGCTCTTCAACAATTTTCACTTTGCAAAAATCAAAATGATTGCTTCTTCAGCACTATCCAAAACTTCTGGGTAGCACCCTGTGACACCCTGCCCCTCCCACCATCGCCCCACATGAGGAGCTGCAGTGATAACCTCCAATGGCACAGCTGTAGCTTTGTTCCATGCTGCTACCCAAGACTGACGGCAAGTGAAGTTTCTAAGTTTACCACAGGTCTTTAAGGGTTCCTCTACACCATTCTTGTCCTTTTGATGGGTGACTTTTATCCCAATACACTTAAAGGTATTTCTTGAAATGGATTTGTGCTAAAAATAAGGACCATTGAACCCAAATGTGCCTGAACTCTATAGGTTTGATTTGCAGGGAACATGCCTTTCTGCACTGCCAACTTTGTGATTTTAAGCTGAAGTCTCCTGACATTTGCTGTTTAAGTTAATGACCTGTCTCTTGAAGATTGGTGAGTGTAAGGCTGCTTTCATTTAGGTGAAATCTCTAAGCCTGTAACTGCATGGGAAAGTTTGAAAACTTAATCTGAGTTCACTTTGTGTTTTCAGAAACAGAGACAGAAGCCTTCCAATTAAAAAATAATTTAGGCTTTTTTTATTTTTTTTTTTAAATAGGATTGCTTTTTGTATTGTGGAGTTTAGGGGTGTCTTTTGCAGTTATGGATTTCTTATTATCATTTTGAATTGTGACACCTTTTCTAAACTCAAATCTTTTGACCTTGACAAAACAACGCATTGCCTTTATCGCCTTTTTTGCCACTGTTGTCAAGACGTTATTAACTCTTGGAAATAGCTTTGAAGATCCTTCAGATTACTACTTCTTATTAAGTCAGGCTGTAAATGAGCAGAGTTAGCATAACATGTTGATTAGTCAGCTGACACAGGGATCCCCATGTGAAAATCAATATTAGATTTTTTCAGAAATTGAATTAAATGAAAATGTATTGGGTTTGTCAGATTAACTCTGCTCTTGACCTAAGATATCCCATCTGTAATGATGTAAGTAGTTTTAAGCATAAAGAAACTAGGGTACGGATGTCTGACGGGAAAAAACACAGAAAGGTGTTAGAAGGAAAGGAAAACCGAGAAAATCTGAGTAGTTTTCTTCAAGCGGCATCAATTTCAGAGGGCTGATTAGCACCAAGAAGCCAGAAACTTGGCACTGGCACCCTACCCTAACGCAAAGAGAGGCTGCCATGTTGTAATAAAATAATTTTCTGCTCCAAGAAAAACTGATTTTTTCTGCTTCACAGAAATAAAGCAGTGGGATGTGCAGGATGATGCACTATATATACACCCTTTGTTTATACTAACTTTTGACAGATCCCTTGTAGTAAATTTCTGCACCCTCCCTTTTCTTAATCACTAAATTTTGAATGCCACAAGTATCTAGCAACTGTCTCCTGGGTGGGAAAAGGGGCAGAAGGGGCCCTGGCCTGCTTTAAAGAGGTCAAAGAGGGAAGAGTCTAAGGTTGGAGAGGAACTCCTCTATCATGGTTATAAACCAGCATGAAGTTAGTGTTGGACAATGCCCATGTGTTTGACTCTGAAAGCTAATGCTTAGATCACGTAACTGGTAGAGAAAAGACCTTTTTTAAAATGCATGCTTCATGAGGATACAGGAATGTATCACACCATCACTGAATCTAAAAAAAATAATTTCTTTTTAAAAACACCAAACCAAATACAAGTAGATTTTCCCCTTTCATATGAGTTCCTTACTCCTTAGGCTATAAACCTGGGATGGTTCTCTGATGTACTTCTAGCCTTCTAATCATTGCATTTTTAGAATACAGCTCAGATTTTCTTGGGTCAGAACCTTACATTTGAGTTGATAATATTCCTTTTGTTTAAAAGTGAAGCTGAGGCTTTAACTCCTCCACTATCTTGTTCCAGCTCCAGTTAGCTTGTCATGGCAAAGCTTACCTTGTATTGGCAACAAGTCCACACTGCTAAAGGGTAGCAAGGGGACTATTCTGTTTCAACCACTGTCATTCTAAGCTTCCTCCGAATTTCTGTGCCTTCCTGCAGGCACCAGGAACAGCAGGGTTTCTCATCCTCACCAGTAGCTGGCTGCCACTTCACAATACCAAGAGGGTGTTCAAACAGTATATTCAGCAAGTACAAACAGCCTCATTTGAGCATTCAATTACTGCTAGCTGGTGGCTGAACATTAGCCAAACCATGGCAATGCAGAAAAGACAATTAGACTTAATCCTTCATGGCTTGCTCTTTCATCTTGCCAGACTTTTTTCTTTTTAACAATTGTTAAGGAAGTATATGATGCAATGCAATGTAATCTAAACACTACTTCTTCGTGAAGTTTCAGTCTTCACTGACTGCCCTATCACTACTCTTCTGAACTCAACAGCCTGTTTGTCGAAGCAGCAGAAGTATATGCACAGTGATTTTGTAGCATAACTGTAATAGCATTTGTCATGTACTAACAAATCACTTAGAAAAAAACACTTAGAAATGTTTTTTCCACATGCCTGCTGTCTTGGAGTGCAGAGGGTCTAGCATGTGGCTAGGATGTGTCAGTGGCTTTGTAGGTCAGACCTATGTTCTTACTCCATTAAAAATCAAAACATCCTGGAGGCTTTTCACCTTTCCATTTCATACTTATTCTCACCTTTTTATTTTGCAACCTTTTTCCTCATATTTCCTGTGTGGTTTACCCCTTCTCCCATTCACCTTCCTCTTTTTCCACCTCCTGTGCAGTTCAAGCTTTGATTATCTAATATGACTTGTCCTTGAAGAGGAGTTAAGCTGGGATTCAAGAAAAATGTTTGTTCACTGCTCAGAAGTAGAAACTGGCCAGGAATCACGCATTCCACCTGTGACCAGAAAATAATTAAAATGGTGATAGATGTAACTCTGGAGATAGAACACTCCAGAGCATCCTTGCAGGGGGTGCTAAAAGACCACATCTAAGGAAATCTTTTGCTGCACAGCTAAGAAGATATTGAAATGTTAACTTTTAAGAAACATTGACCATGGGAAAGGAAACGTTTTGTGAGTGAAAAAGTAAATTGAAAGATTGTATTGGTTGAAATGTAAGGGGAGGGGCAAAGAGGGAGAATGACACCATGTTTCATGAAAAAAACCTCAAATGTCCCTCAGGAGAGAAAGTCTCATCTGTCACTCTTCCACCCCTGCAAGAGGTTTTATGTTTACTTTGGCAGAAGAGGGCTAACAGTGTGGGTTGCAAGCCCTGTGGCCCCACAGCAGCTGGGCTGGGAGGCTGATGAGATGGCAAAGCGAGGGGTCCCTGCCCAAGCTCCGTGGGTGCCTGGGCCCCAGCTCATGCACAGGCACCTGGGAGTCTCACAGTAATCCTTCAAAGCCAGGGCGTGGGATTAAATTTATTTCTGTAACTCTGAAATTCAAAACTGCAGCTACTGAAGTTAATCACCATAAATTTCATAAAGGTTCACAGAAATTTTCTAGGTGAAATATTGATGTATGTGGAGGTGTTGCATTAAAAAGCAAAGAATTGATGATTTAGACCTCCTTGACTGGTAATGCTTAACAAAAACTCTGTTTGGAGAGTGAGATAATAAAAGCAAGTCAGATAATACAGAATACAGTGATGGTATGTGAAAGGTTAACATCAGGTAGTGAGACTGTTTCAGAAACATCTCAGCCAGAACTGGCAGTTTTATAGCCTCCTAGAAAATACACCTTTATTTGGCTCAGCAGCACTTCAGAGCCTTCATATATCAATTGGCCCAGGAGGAAAATGTGAACATTATTGTTTTGTCTAAACAAAAAGTCTGTGCCAATAATTTTTGTGGCCAAAATTAATGGGACTAAAATAACATGTCAAAATTTATGCGTGTTTAATATCAGTGTGATGTTCGTTTGTTTTCCTTTGGGTCTGTACAGTGGCAAACATTTATAGGATGTGGAGTCCCTGTGAAGTTCCATGGTTTTGGAGCCTATAGATAAACTCAGTACTATAAAAATACATGTGATTCATGACCAGTACTTGAAATAATATTTTAGAAGTATTGGTAAATGTCAAATTCTTATATGTCCCTATCCCATCTTGTGTTCTATGGAAAATGTTGGTAAATGTTGCTGAAGTCCCGGTGTGGTATATATAGGTCCACTTATGTCATTGCACATATCTTTCAAGCTTTTCACTGAGCAAATCATTTTTCTGGAGGTAACTGTGGTTTATGAGGAAGCTATGCCAATTCCAACCAACAGATAATAAGTTCAACAGAGTGCAAGGCACTTTCTTTTGCATTACAGCTAAAATCTCATAACCATCTCTATCCAAAAGAAATATGAGCTTTTAACAGCTTTGAGGCGAAACTCAGAATAATAATAACGTTTTTATGTAGCATTTTTCATTTCAGGATTGCACAAAACACTTTGATTCATGGAATTGCTCTTAAGCCAAGAGAAATCATGATTTTGGTCTCCTGCAAAGCACAGACCTGTAGATCTTCTACAGTGCCTTGTAACATGTGGCCACTGTAGTAACCTTGGGAGCCCCCCATCCAGCAGGTTATATCAGGCTTATTTTGCAAATAGGGAAATCGTGATATTCGGTTAACTGGCTGACTCTCAGAACACACAGCAAGAAATACAATGCTCAAAATAAATTGAGATTAATCTAGGAATGAATTGTTTTACCAGCTGCAAAATGCCTAGCTGTTTTCATACATGCATTTGATGGGGGAAAAACAAGCTTCTGAGTACAGTACCTCCTTTTAAGTCTTGAGGACTTGTATGAACAGAATTCATTGTCTTTAATCGAAACTGCTAAGAGCAGTGAAAGACACTTGCTGGTAATAATTTTGGGGTTTCATTATAGTATTTGGAGTCAATATGTAGCATTGAGGAGGAGAAAGTTTAGTTTCCCTTCCTCACATGCCGTTAACAAGCTGGTGGTGATGAAAACAAGTCATAAGGAGTGCTTTGGGGAGATTTTATTACATTTCATTGCCATGATAAAATAATGAAGTAGTAATAAAGGAGAGGCAAATCAAAGAGCAGCAAAAGAAAATGGAGATTCAACATTGTTTATTCTCCATGCTAATAAAGGGCAGCAACTTGTTTTTTTTATGATGCACTAATGAGCAGAGTTGTGTGGATAAATATGGAGTAATTCAGGCAGAACGGCAGGTATAAAGGGTCTGTCCCTTTAAAACAATTTCTAATGGAAATTATAAAATTATAAGGTTTGTTTTCATCTACAATCGTGACTTTTCGAGATGCAGCACACGATATGCTGTTCAACATTAGGATCAATGAAACACACTTACAAATCCACTTTATGGCTAAACTAAACACAGTTACTGTATTGTTCACTAGCTATAGGAAAAATCATATTAACATCAACTCAAGTTGCATTTAAGTTTTTAGACTTCATTTTAGAGGCTATCACTTATAGCTATATAAAATGTGTAATAACCCCAAATCTGCCAAATTGTTATTGTAAGGCTTCATTTACAAATTTCCCTACAGTCTTCTAAGAGTTGCATAGATGGGTTTTTTGGTGAGACTTTTTCATCTACTTTTCTCTGGTAAAGTTTAGTTTTGCTGTTGCTACTTTATCAATTCAGGGGATTCAAAATACCTGAATCTAGAGAAAAGTTTAGGGCTTGTAGGGAACATCATTACCTACTTAAAAGTTTCCACTGTTTTGTGAGAACTGCTGTTTTATGAATTTGGGTTGGTTTTTTTCTTTAAATCAGTACCAAAATGATCCACTTAATTATGCAAGATACTAATGTCTTTCTCTGGGAATGCAATAAATCCTTATATCTATTTAGACTTCTGAGAAGTGTTTTTTATGCTTTGAGTCAAGTCCTGGGTATTGTTAAAGGTTATTGTTTATTGAACACTCCTTTGATCTATTTAGTGCTACATACAGGGTCACCTTGTTGTTTATCTGGTTTCTCATCATTCCTGAAGAGACAGACTTTTCCAGCTTTGCTGAAAAAGCCAAGGAAGCAAAATGAGGAAATAAAATTACCTGTTTCTTCACGTTGCACACTTACAGGCACTTGAGATCAATCTACTGTCTTTAATTGTGGCAATATATATTGGTGCATACTCCACCACAGGAATTTCTTAGAATTTTTTCACCTGAGTGGTAAAAATACTTAATAATGGTCTTTTCATATTACTGACATTTCTTTTAAGATGATTTTATGCTATTGTTCAAGCTAAAATACCACATCATTGATTTTTTTAAGCACAAAGAGGTTTCTGTTTTCCCACGGATTCAACGATGTTAGGATGGCTGGGAAAACTGTAGTTTATTCTGATTTGTTTTTCAGAGTTTAGGTGTTCAAATTTTGCTTAGTTAGCACTGTATTGATTTGAGCTGCTAAGTGACCTATGATTATGGGCTTATGTTCTAGCATTTGAATGTAGATGGAAAAGGGGGAATGACCGTCTCTGTATCAATTTTCTTTCTTGCTCTAATGGCTAGGAAGCCATGAAAATTTGAGATAAGCTGTGTCAGTGTGACTTCAGGGGCAAAATGTTGGCTTCAAAGCATTCATCTTATTTCTGAACATGAGATGCAACAAAACAACATGACTTTGAACTACCAAAGTCTTTCACCTAGAGTCTGCATTCATCGCTAGTACTCTCAGAAACCAAGCTACATGCTAAAAACAATGAAGGCTTTAATTTCAGCACTGCGGAAACACTACATTGGAAGCAATTTACTCCAGATGACATGGTAAATTGTACATTGACACCTGAAAGGAAGAAAATAATTTGAAGTACGCTTTTGTGGTTTACTGTGGTTATAAAATGACAAATTCAACAAAATAGAGTATGGGCAGAGAACAGCCTCTATAAGAAGCTGAAGAGCTATCATTAATGTGTTGCAGAATCCATTAAAAAAATATATTACTTTATGCAGTGGCTTTGGTAATCTAACTGGAAAGCAGATCTACCTTAGACAGCAAACCTGAAGAATGCAGATGAATTTGGCATTTTGCACAAAAACACAGGAGAATTGTTGTTGTTATGTGGTATGCCAGAGGCCATCAGTTGGTCTGCAGCATACTGCAAATGTTGCAGAGTAGGGTTTTCATCAAAAACCTTTGTCTGGGCATTTCAGTATCACACAGCAGTGGGCAGATACATCACCCAGATCTGAATCTTGCACTGCCGAGTTGTTTGTGTTCGCATCCTTGCTTTTACTCCTGCTACCAGTAAAATGCTATTTCTGCCTTATAGAATTAACATGACAGTTCTAAAAAAATGTACTGATCAGCAACAGGATGAAACCAAAACCTTCTTAAGGTTTCTCTCCCGCTTCTGAAATACTGGATTATGAGATCTAACACAGAGTACCAAAGACTTTGGCTGTAAGGAAACACAGGTTACACATGGGTCATGAAGGCATGAACAGCCAATATGACTCAGATTTCCTGGTCTGAATTATGACACTCTGGCTTTGAACCCGAGGTTTCTTGTTTCTCACCTGAATGTTCAAACTGCAAGACAAACAGTATCTTTCTGTGATAGCCCTGTTGTTTTGACCAAAAAAGTTTTCTGCATCTTGAGAAACCTTTCCTAAGGAAAGTTGCACTGAGGTTGATACATTAATTCTTTAATATTAAGTTACATAATAACTGCAGCTTGTTCTGTTTCATAGTCTCTGCATAGGAAGACCTGAATTCTATAGAGTTGGGTTTTGACAGATTTTTTTTCTGTATTTATTTTAGGGGGATTGGGGGAGTGAGGGGGTAATTTAGGTTCAGGTTTTATTTTATTTTATTTTATTTTTGATCTTATTGTGCAGAGGCACTCTGGAAAAGGTAGAACTACCCCATAAATCTGTGACTCTTGCACAGATGGACTTTTCCATTGTTTTACAGAAGTCTGTCGTGTTGGAGAAACAAGATGTTTATTGTGGTCCTCAGACCTCAGCTTTTCTCTGTCTTCTAGAGCTCACTGGCAGTCTTTTCAGACCAGTAAGAAGAGTGAGTATAATGCGTCTGCAGGAACTTGTGTTCCTGGGGAATGCAACGCAACTTTCTGTTCTCATTTCATGTCTGCGTGGGAATGCCAAAAACTAACTGATACATGTATAATTGAGACTAGCTCACCATTTTCCAGTGACAAGAAGCCAACTAATTGATCAGAAATAGTAGGAAGCTACATATATAAGAAATCTTATATGAGAGCAGAGCATCAGTAAAGAATGCAATAGAGCTTTTAAAGTTCTTCGTGCTTGCCTGTCCATGCCAGTTCTAGTTACAACCCACCCCATAACTGTACCATGTCATGCTAGCACTGTTAAAGGAGTTTCACTGCATATAGTTTATCTGAACTGTAATAAGATGAAGAAAGATGTATAAAAAATGATCAAAGAAGATACTAAATATGAAAATAAGGCAGAGGTTAGGAAACTTGCTTAAAATGTGCAAACTTCACTTAATTATTGGCTGCATTACTGAGGAACTAGTCTTTCTTGTGTCTCATCATTGCTGTTCTTTATGTTACTGTAGCATCTAGGAAATTCAGTTATGAATCCATCAAAGCAATCAAATGCTCTACTAGATATTCCATATTTATAACAGAAAGATATTCTTGTCCTAAAGGAGCTAGCAATGTAGCAGGTAGATGTCTAAGAGACAGCAGATGTAGGGGTATAGAGAGAGTAGTCCAAGGCAACAGTTAGATGTAACCTCTCACTCAAAAAATACCAGCCAATGTGCTAGCAAAAAGAGCATATTATGACACCTGACTCCTTTTTCTTAATATCCAATCTGGAAAACCAGAAGAACAAGCTGCTATAAAATTATTTTTAAATGATGTTAGAGAAAACGTCTTTCTCCTCCCCTGTCAAAACTGCTGCTTCTCTTTTGAGTTAGCTGGGAAGGTGCTTTGGATCTCAGCCTTTTCCAAACCACTTTAGTTGTGTGCTCATGTAATGAATGCAGATGGGATAGTTTTGGAAAACAAAGATGTAGTTCTTGGATTAGAGGCAAGTGGTTATTCACTCCAGCGTGTCTTTGCTTGTCTTAAAATCTAAAAGGTCAGTCAATACATTTTCTAGATCCATATGTCAAGAAATCATAGGATTATGGAAAAAGGATTGGAAGAGATCTGAAAAGGCCATCAACCTCATTCCTCTGCTCCAGGAACTAGGGCGGGACCAGCCAGGTTTGTGGCATTTTAAAAGTGGAGATTGCACAACCTCCTCAACAGTGGGTTCATGCTTACTGGTAGGTTGCTCCTGATAACAAACCCGCACATTTTCTCCTGCAAGTCAAGTTCACCCAGGTGTTCTGACTGCTCCTGCCATAGTAATATATTCCAACACACTGTATTACAATAAAACTGAGCAATTATCAGTAGCAGATATAACAACTTTTTAATTATGTTCCCTTTTAACACAGCTGAGTATTTTGCTGGTAGGAACACTGATGCAAGTGGAAACTGAGGACACTGACAGTGTCCTTTAAATTAACATATTTTTTTAAATGAGGTACAACTGAAAAATAGATCAGGAAAAAAGAAAATGTAGTACTTAATTGTTTCTACTGCTACTGTGATGCTTAGAATAATTGCAGTACTCTAATTGCGTTCTTTTTAAGTAATCAAGCAGAAGTAAATTTTTCCAAAATAATTGTTATTGGCAATATTCCTATCTTCCCTAAAAACAGTAGTTTCAATATCTACTTATACAATTAGAATCATATCAAATCAAACTAGACAGAATATTTTTTTCATATTTTTTGACAACCACTCTGCAAAATTGTGTAGAGTGAAGGCTGAAAAGTTTAATGGAACAAACTAGTTTGACAACTAGTGATTTTTATCAGGCAAAAGGACTTTTATATAATGCCCAAATATTTTATTTGTGATTCTTTTTCTGAAGCCAATATAAATGCATCTGCAAGAATCAATTACTTACATGTTCATTTTGGTGTTAAAAATTAATTTTGTATTAAAATATTTAGAAACATGACAATTTAAGGTTTATACACAGTACTATATAAATACTTCACCATTGTAGTGAATACTACAGATGTGATGGTAAAGGGTCAATTTAGCGAAGCATTTTAAAGAGGAGCATAAAATCTTTTATTTCAGTGGAAGTTAAGCTGAAGTGCACTCTGAATCTTCTTAACATGCTTGTAACTTGGTTAATACCCATTTTGCAGTGAGGAAAATAAAAACTGCCCTTTAGCCTGACTCACAGTTTGTCAAGAGCAAAGGCAAGCAGTTTGTCTCCTGCATCTTTCTACCATTACTATGTTACTTCTCCAGAATAAAAGAAAAAGCTGCTGAAGGATAAAAAAAAAAACCACTACATCCTAACTGTCAAACACTAGGTATTCAGTCTGTATGTCTGGTAATTGTTGAAATAATGAAACAGACAGTGCCATTCCCTTTCCAGTACTATAAGAGCAGAATGGGGAAACGAAGGCTATCCCGGGCTTTAGGCTGACAGGGAAATGGGAGACACAATTTCAATGCATTCCTCTGCTCCAGGATTCCTATTTTGCCTCAGTTTTCCAACTGTAAAATAAGGATTAATCTAACTCCCCATTCCTTAAAGTGTTGTGAAAAGATGTATTATGTATCAGATGCTCAAGAACAAGGATACTAAAAGGTGACCTGAAAGGTTTCAAAAAGATGATCAGTATAATGCCTTCTAGAAACTTAATACTGGGTGATATTTTAACCTAACTGAAAATATTCTGAGAACTCTTTATTGGTTAGATGTTTAAGTGAATGAATACGTTAAAACTCAAAATAACAGTAGTTAGATTTTCATCATAGCCGCTGAAGAACAGTAAATAACTTCATGTCACCAATATAAATAGTGGCCCAAACCACTGATCCTGATCAAGCTTTTTATCAGAATAAAGACCTGAATTGCCCAATTTTAAAAGAACATTTTCTGAAATGCAATCCCTTAAATTTGTCTCAAATTGGTGATTCAAAACCAGCTAGTTCAAGTCATTAGTCCATCTTGAACATCTCAGTCTTCAGTTTAGAATGCATCACTGTATTTTGATTAATCCATTGCATTCAAAGAGCTTTTTATAAACTCTTCTTCAGAAGTGTGGGACGTGGTACTTAATGTAAGCAATTTCTACAGCATAAGTCATGGAGATAGGTTTCAGCTTAGACACAAATTCTGGTACAGTTAAAGATCTGAAAAATGAGTACAGAACAGGAGGGCTGGCTCAGTGTTAACCTTGTGCAGTTAAATCAATACTGTAATACAGACCCTTGAGCTGAGACAGCATCACCCTTCCTGATCACCCCTACTTACTGAATGCTGCAGTGCACTGTGTAAAGGCTTCCTTTACCATTACAGGAGAGGATTTAAAAATAGAAATGAAGTGGAGTGGTTACCTTGGGGCTGGCTTTTGGAAAGGGAGGATGTTACAGACATTAGAGAAAAATCTTATCCTTTCCTTCTAGAGGCATTGGGTGAGACAAAGATCTTGCATTAGCTATGCAAGCTGTATTCTGACACTGCATTGGTAAAACTCTCACTTTTGCAATCTCCTAACAAGTTTAAAAGCCCAAAAGTAGGACCAAACTCGCATACTTGATGCAGAAAGCAATAGACTGCCTTCTGGCTCCAGGATCCCAGCATTTTTCCAGCAAAGTTGTATGAATCATTCTGTGGTTGGTTTATTGTGGTTCAGTGACTGATCAAATAAAATCAGGTAGACTCAAAATACTTTTTTTCTAGCTAAAACTAATAACTTCCAAAAAAAACCTGCATTTCATTTTCACTTATTTTCCACTTTTGAAAGTTGTGTTTCTCCAATTAAGTCTAAATTAGCCAATTTGCTTCTGTTCAGAAAATGTCAAAAAATATTCCAATACTTCAGGAGGTTTTTTCTTACCTGTCATTGTAATTTTTCCTAATTTTGTCCTAAAATTTTGAATAATTGGGAGAGGGGAAGATTTTTCCTTGGATAACTGTGGTAATTCTAGAGCTAATACATGCCAACGAGCGCTGACACGTTTCTCTGTAAAAGCATTTTTATTAAATAAATCATCCATGTTAAAGCTGTGCCTAACTCTATTCAATGGTCTGTTTAAAATGCATGCATGTGTTCAGTCCAGTCTTTAGCATTATAATCAGCTTATCATCACTGTTAAGCAAAAAATCACTGTCAAAACCGATTTCATTATTGGTAGTCTTGCTGAGCAGCTCAAAGACTGAATGGACTGTGGGGCTAATTAGGCATCTGGAGTGGGCTTATTTCTCATCTGTAAAGCTTGGCTCATCAGAAGGAGACTGGGGAGGTTGAATGGTGCTACAGAAGAGCTTTTTCTTTTATCATATAGTCTACTCATTTCCATTTAATTTCATTAAAACGTAGAAATGTATTACATGGCAACCTGATGATTTTAATTGTGATAATGTGTCATGGTTTTGGCCGGGATAGAGTTATTTTCTTCACTGGAGCCAATTCAGATTGACCAGAGGGATATTCCATATCATATGATGTCATGCCCAGTATATTAACTGGGGAGGAGGGGGTGCAGGGATGGAAGGCACA
>VZTV01100143.1:9068-19145 GCA_013400875.1 Anhinga rufa
CCAAACCCCAACAAGACCCCAACCTAAAAAAAAAAAAACCAAAGAAAAACCAAAAGGAGGGAAAAAAAGAATTGCATAGTCAAAACAGGTTGCCTATGACTGACATTTTCAACTAAAGTGTCACAAATTATATTCTTATGCTTCCTTTCATCATCTTTTATACAAAATACTACTACCAGGAACAGAAGAAGCAAACAAATAAGAACAGACAACACCTTATCTAAAAATAACTATTTCTAACTCTGTATCTATTTCTCCATTTCTCATAATTTTAAACTGATTAGATTTCCACTTCAAAATTGGAGAATTTAAAAAAAAAAAAAGAAAAAAAAAAGGACTGCTTCCTTTAGGCTCCCATACAAACCTCTTTAAGATGTTTCTAAGTACTTATTCTCTGGTTCCAAAGATGAAATGGCACCAAACTAGCAGAAAAGAATTATCACTCCATGAATAGCTAAAAATGGAAAGTGATCACCTACATGAAAAAGGTTGAGAAAGATTAGGGAAAGTTCAGATAAGATTTATGCCTAGAGAGCAAGCAATAGGAATGAGTTATAAAATATCAATCTATAAAACATCTTAAAAGAACATTTAATATAGAGCTTTTGGAAGGGATAGTCAATATCAGTTTTCACTGTGACAGCAACTTGTAGTTTAAACTAGTTGTTAAATTTAATTTTTAGTATGTGCATGTCTCTAACACAAATTTAAGTCCTGCCCTTTTCCAAATGCTAAGAACAAGTGCTTGATTAACATTATGGAAATGTATTCCTATTTTGATCATGACCAAGCAGAAAATGTTCATTAAGATGCAAGCACAATATGCTGAGAAAGTGTCAGTCCACTTCTTTCACAAATTATTCATTAGGAGTCAGGCACTACATTAACACAATTAAATCTCCATGACAATAAATACACATAGATCTGAAGCTTAATGCAGGATGAAATGATGGGAACACTCGCATTTTGAGACCAACTTTAATATACTGCTACGTAAAGTTTCACAACTGGTGACGGTCTGAATGTACATTTTGTGAAACAGCATATTAGATAGATGGAACTTTTTGGCTCCTCCCTGGGAGTGCTATTAATTTAGTCACAAGTTTGTAAAACATATTTTGACAAAAACTGCTGCATATTTACAATTTTTATACAATAAACAATAAAACTACTACTGCTACAGTTAGCCAGAGTTTTAGTCTGATGTTTACACTGCATTGGAAAATAGAAATGGAAGTTAGTGAATAAGCTCATAAAGACTAAATAGACAACATGCTTTTTCATAGCTTTAAATGAACATTAAGAGAATAAATGCCAGTCGCAGAACAGATATTTCAATGTAACAGAAAAATTACAGTTTCTGGTTTGAAGTTTTTTCTTGTAAAAATCTTCATAGGTGCGATCAGAGAAGCCATTTACCACGTCAAAGGAATCTACACACGTGCTTTTAAAAGCAGCTCCACAAGGATGGCACGAAGTTTGATGTTTGGCTGAGCCTTGTGTTGACTCAACATACAGAACTGATTCCCTCCCTGCTCCTTTCTCCAGCTACCCTCCCAGATTCCACAAGTGGGAGAGCAGTCAGAGGGAATGTACCTGGCAAGAACTTTACTCCTTGCAAAACTAATCCCATCTGAGCTTCTGATAGCTCATAGCACTTGATTGCTCAACTCTGTTCCCAAGAACGTCTCTTCAAATCTAGTGATTTTTTTCCCCCCTATGGAGTACCACAAAGGGCTGGAATGCTGCAACAGAGCTGCTCTTTCCTCCCCAGAATCTGCTCTAGTTTCTTCTCTTTCACTCCGAGTGAGAAGGAAACAACCCACCACAGTGTAATTACCAAATTTAGAAATGAGTGCAACTATTTACTAAATGAATATTGGCCTCAAAGCTTACAATTCCTAGCAAGGAGAGTGTTTTTAATGTTGAACAGGGACTGTTTCATAGAAGGAGTGAGAAAGAATAACACAGCTGATGCCAAGAAATTTTCATTGCATTTATCTATAGCTATTTGATTCCAAGCTGGTATGCTCCTAAAATGAAGGATCTTCTGTATACAAGATTTTTTAAAGTAGGGGAAAGAAGGAAATATTTCTAAAAAGAACCTAACTAGTATACAATGCTTCATAACGACCGTTGTGTCTAGAGCGTTTTAGTGCAGGGTGGTGCTTTCTTGTATCTTAAGAAGTTTCTGGAACTACCATGATGGCCACATCTGACATGAAATCCACATGCCTCCAGAATTTATGGATTTAATCTCCCCAAACTCCTTTGGGATTGGAAGATGTATCTTTCCATTTTATAAACAAGGAAGCCTAGCACAAAAAAAGCCATTTGCACATGCGCACACACCCACACCAGAATTTAAAGCTAGACTGCATAAATCCTGGGCTCAGACCTTAATCGTAGTATCAGATTGGCTTGTCATAGCTCTGTGCAGCCATGACTGATCCAAAAGAGCAGCTGATATTTCAAGGGAGTCTTGAAATCTTATTCAAGTTTGTTTCTCAGAAGAAAAACTTCAGCTGCACACCAGAATGCACATTTTAATTACTACCTCTTCACCAGAATGTTTTGTCAAATAGCTAGATAGGATTTATTTTGCTGCAGTATCGCCTTATGCCCTATTTTGCTGCTAATGCAGTTCTCTAATATGCATAAAATTACTTGTTTGGGCACTTGACACTGAAGTAGCTGGATTAAAAGGACATATTGTGCTAGGCTTGAATCTTGCATACTGCAGAGTTAAGCCAGCAATGAAGCTGATGCTCAGTGCAGATAATTCAATTACATTATTGCATGAAGTGCAATATCTTATCAAAATCCGTTTTTGACAATAGACATCACACAACTATCAGAAAAAAAATTCTGTCACCAAAAGTTTACCTTTCCCTACTCAGTTCTCCAGTGCACTTCAAATTACACAAAATTGTATACTTGAGGAAGAAAAAAACAGGTGGGCAAGTGTTCCGTCCCTGAAGTGTCAGGTCTGACAAAAAGTGACACTTTCCAAACGAATTACAGTTTTAGAGAATTGTGCTTAGTTAAACTTAACTATACTAATTAGGTCCTTTGAGACAAAAAGGATAGCTGGCTTTCAAACAGTTTATTAGCATGGGACCAAGTTGCTAGTACCTGTATAAAAGAGAGACAAAGATTGCTGCATACCTGTCAATGAAGGGTTAGCGGGGAAAAAACCAACACCACCACAAAACAAAACAAACAAACAAAAACCCAATAAAGATCAGTGTCTCTATCAAGAACAAATTTTATTCAACCAAATTTTAAATTTTAGTTATCTGACTTATCTTACATCTTGTAGTTTCCTCTGAGAACAAGGCCCAAGATATCAGAGATATGATATAGTACATTGCAATTAGATGTTTATCCGCCAACTATTTGAGAGTTTGTCCTTGTATTTTAGTTCCACCAACATGGTTTCCACGTGGACAAACAGCATATTATACTAAATAAAATACACAGTTGTGACCGTATATACACAAAATTCGGGTACTTCGATGTATTTTCCTGAGCGTCCCTTGAGACTTGCAAGCTTTACAATTATTGTTCAAGCAAGGTCTGGTACCATGTGATGTTTGTTGCTCTCCATCAGTAATGATTTAGTAGAGTGGTCAAGCTGTTTGAAAGCTGGGTGAAAGAGGTTCTGGCAGATTCATTCAAGATACATGTTCCTCCTCCCCCCAATACAAGTAGTAATTGTGCAATGTTTTTTTTATAAGATTATTCATTAGGGAGTATGTGACTATGAGAGACAAATATTTGGGGAAAGGGCATCTTTCTCTTTGATAGTACATTTTTACACAATATTTATTGAGCTTGTTAAAAAAGGGAGCTTTATTTCCCTAAAAGGAGTCCTTGTTAAGTAAAAGTCATGCCAAAATTGCTAAGGAGAATGTCAGCAGCATTAGCCTCAAAAATAGATGCAGTGCTACATAAGAACCTGGCTATATTCCTCAGCTTGCTTTGTGGATGGCAGCTAGTTTTGCAGAGGTAGGTCTGCTGGCCTTTGTAAGCATCCCACTTGTTAGACTGAGCTCATTACTGCTTTCTTTTTCCACTTTGATACTCAATGTTAAAATTGATCTTAAAAATACTTCAGTTACTTCTTTATGGTTCTGGAGAAGAAAACAATTCTTTGCATCTTGCAGTTTCCATGACTGATATTATTATCTGCCCTTTCTATCATATACACATTGTGATTTTTTTTTCTTGGAGGCATTGGGTAAACTCATATTCTAAGCATTAAGCATTAGATTCATTTAAAAAAACCCCCAAACTTACATACCATTTTACGTTTACCTGTCACAGAATTAAAAACTGAATTAAGAGCTTTAATAAAAAATTTAAAACATCTAATACTGACCACAGTTTATCATCAATCAGTAGGTTTCACTTGCTGGCTAGAATAAGAAATCATCAATCTATAATCTGAGCTACCCAATTAATTATACAATATTCACTAATCAGAGTTTTAGAAAATGAAATCATGGAAGTTTAAAGTTCTGGAAATAAATGCTCTCTCTCAAACTATATATTTTATCATTCAAGATACCCCAAAGTCTAGTCACAGAACTCTGGATGATAACCCATGCCATCTGTTCCCAGCTTCCACATTCACTTCAGTGCCTGAAGAGCTGCATAACTCTCATAGCTCCCTCGAACAATTACTACGCTAAGAACTTGATAATCTAAACTACCATTTTGAAACTAGATGCCCCAGAAGTGGATTTTTCTCAGAATATTCTAATATTTAGAGGAATGTAAAAGTTTATCACAGGTTTCCCTATTTTCAGATTTTTCTACAATCCTGGTAAGAAACATTTACAAATAGGAATCTATAGTCCCACACGTCATGGTTTAGCCCCAGCCAGCAACCAAGCCCCACGCAGCCGCTCGCTCACTCCCCCATGGTGGGAAGGGGGAGAGAATCAGAAGAGTAAAAGTGAGGAAACTCGTGGGTTGAGATAAAGACAGTTGAATAGGTAAAGCAAAAGCCGCGCACACAAGCAAAGCAAAACAAGGAATTCATTCACTGCTCCCCATGGGCAGGTGGGTGCTCAGCCATCTCCAGGAAAGCAGGGCTCCATCACGCGTAACGGTTACTTGGGAAGACAAACGCCATCACTCCCAATGTCCCCCCCTTTCTTCTTCCCCCAGCTCTATATGCTGAGCATGACACCATATGGTGTTGAATACCCCTTCGGTCAGTTGGGTCAGCTGTCCCAGCCGTGTCCCCTCCAGCTTCCCGTGCGCCCGGCACAGCATGGGGAGCTGAAAAAGCCCTCGACTAGTATAAGCGCTGCTGAGCAACAACCAAAACATCTCTGCATTATCACCACTGCTCCTGCACAGATCCAAAACACAGCCCCATACTAGCTAGAAATTAAGAAGAAAATTAACTCTATCCCAGCTGAAACCAGGACACCACAGCAGACCCATTCGGTGAGATCAAGAGCTATAATTTACGTACCTGCAAATTACCTTCTATACCTGGCAGTCTGCACATAATTACCCATTTGTTGTTTAAAACAAATACAGCCTTACTGTAATGGATGCCATGAATCAGCACGCAACCTGTCTATGCACATCAGCCCCAGTTGAATTCTACATATTATAGACACATTGTTTACATTAAATTTTTTAATTAAGGATTTAATTATATCTATAATGCACTGTACCAACAAACCAGCACAACTAATACAGTTGGAAATACTGCTATAGACTGTACTGAATTTTTCTGGCAGCAAAAAGAAGCTGAGCTGGTAACGTCAATGTAAAAAACAGGCCTTAATTCACCACTATTCTCACGAGAGAATATTGTTATGACTAGTTTGCTGTACATTTTAAAGTAACGGAAGATACCCCAAGGAAAACAGCAAGCATTTTAGTGCAGCCCTATTGATGCACTGGAGAGCCTGTCAATGTATTCTGGAATGTCATTAAAATTTATAGTAAAACAAAAGGTCTTCTCATCTCATTATGTGCAAGAAAGATAGCGACCTAATTTAACTTTATAATTCAAAACTCTGCTAAGAATTTAAGTGTTAGTTCATACCAAATATGATTTGAATGTCCTTATTCATCTCTTCCCTCACATGAATGGAAACAAGGAAATATATTTCCTTGTATATTCCACAAGATATTTAAAAAATTTTAATTTTTTGCATTTTTCCTGGGCAAATCAATTGTGAATGTATCAGCAGGAAAAGCTGACATTCTACCTCTTAAATTGAAAGGAATTCTAGATTTTACACAAGTCACAGAAAAAAATGAGAGAAAGTTGCAACAGGAGTCAGGGGTAGTAGGCTACTCATCTATTTGCAGCAAATATCCAGAGTATCTGTTTCATAAATACATTCAAACCCAAGCACTTAGTCACTGACCAAGCAGTTCCTACCAGGGATTTCCTGTTCACCATCGCAGTAAGATGGTATTTATAGCCATAAATTGGAGCTGTTTCTCTCTTCCTTATTTTCCATTATGGTTTTTTTTTGCCCCAGTCATAACTTCAATGATTTCTTTTAAGAGTTGTTTTGTTCCCCCTGTGTCATATTGTTTTTTACCAATAGACGCATCAAAGATGTTCCTGTGTTACCAGATGGGATGAGGTCTTTTTTCACAATACTCTCCCTGGAGACTGAGGGAATCAGTTCATATGATATCAGAAACAATAGTCAGTAATGTGGTATCTAAAGGAAATGCAGAGAAATAAAAAAAAATTAGCAAGCTTCCTCCAAGGGAGGTAAAATGTCCTGAGGTCAGGGGCATTCCCATTACTGATACATCAGAGGTGAAGGTGAAAACAAAAGCATTGTCCTACAAATGCAGACACTATTTGCATCACGCTATTTCCAGAACTTTTGTAACTTTATTCTCGTAACCAAATGCTGAGGGCCATTCTTTGCTACTGGTACACTAAATCAGATGAAAACAGAGTAACATTTGATTGCAACTACAGGGGAAAACCTGAGTTAAGTAAAGTACGCGTTATAACATCTTCAGGATCACTAGCACCAGTAATGAATAACAAAATACATTTACTATCCAGATGAACATACAGCACTCAGCAGCATACTTTTACAGGTCAATGGGTTTTCTATAGAGCTAGTGCTGAGAAATATTTCTAAAGTACCTTCTCAAATACGCTTGTCTAAGTCTGTATGTCCAACTGCACAAGTAAGCTGTCAGGCCATAAATGAAGCAGACTGTTAGGCAAGCTATTTATTTATTTCCTCAGACACTGTTTGTACTGTTGCATTTCCTTTTAAAGTGCTATATCTGTAAAGGTATTTCAGGTTATGTATGTAAGGAAGTACTATTCAAAGTATCAACAGTTAAACTGGCTGTTCTCTTTTCTTAATGGCAGTCACAGTATTCATAGACCTTACGAAGTTTCAAAGCCTGAAAAAAGGCTGATGCTTGGTTTGAGGGCCTTGGTCGGGGGGCCTGGTGATATCAAGTGTTCATAAAGAATCCATGAATACCATTTTCAGCAGCTGCAAATTCCAGATACAATCCCTACACTCTTCTATTTTTACTGCTGTTATAACTGAAGCCTTATTTATTAGTAAGTGCAGAACTTCAAATATTTTCAGAGGCTTAAAAATACTACAATTCTAATCATAAGTGCAAGAGACACTACCAGTTGCATGGTGCAAAAACCAAGAATTAAGGAAAATCTGTTCAAGCTATAAAAACATAAGATGGGAGGGATCTCAGTAAGCAAGAAGGCTAAAAAAATTACTAACCCACAGAGATGGCTCAGATCAACGTATCAAGACTTGGAAATGGTAAGATTCAGGCTCTCATGAAAACCAGAATGGTTTCAATTGAGCAGACTGGTAGTGTATCCAGATATATGTCAATATATGCCCCATAAAGTCAGTCTTTGGTTATATGAAATGTCAGATAATCAAATACTAAGCAACTCCAAGAGTAAACTTGTAAATAATGCAAAATATAGAGCATGTTAGGCTAGCACGCCCAATTACAAGCAGTTTGACTTCAAAATGCTGATTAGAGCAAAATGTCAGGCATAAAGTACATAAAGAAAATGTGTGCTATAGTAATCAGGTCTAAAGATGACTAAGATGGATACCTGCAGTTTTGTCCAAATCCTCAAAGAAAAGCTGCAATCACTTGGCCAGCTGGAGACAAATATATTTCCCTGGCTACCCAGGCTATCCAAAGAACAAGCAGTAAATCTCTCGCAGCTCAGACTGCAGTTCACCTTCACAACTGAAGGCCCTGTGCTTTCACATCAAACTGCATTTACCCATCCAGCTAATTTCCAAAACTGCTGCACCTTCTGGCCAAAACCATCATTGTCTTTAGCAAAACTAAAGTGCATGTCAGCTAGCTTTCTAGCTCCCTATCTTTTTTAGATACTGGGAAGACAAAGGACATTCAACAAATAGATGGAGAAGAAAGTATTAGTAGAGCATCTCTACTGACTTCCCAAGGAACAGTTACCATGGAATATGCAAATGTCTGTGATAACGCATGAAACCATTCCATAAACTATCAGACAGGGACTATGGAATAACCTACATCTAATGCTGAGGTGAAAACATAGTAGAACAATTAAGACTCTTTCCTGAGCCCTGAAGTGCAATATTCCATCTTTTATGAAGTCTTGATTCCAGTGACTTCCAACGTGCCAACTTAAGACAAAGGAAATATAGAAGTAAACATCAATCCTTGTTACTGCTCCAAATTCTGTATAATCTTTGTGGGATACAGAGGTAAACTGAATCAGAGACTTGATTTACCATGTAGCAAAAGTGGTACTGGGAGGCATAAGGACAGAAAGAACAGTACCTTCATCAGAGGTCCTATACAATGGGATAAAACACACCTTCAACCATGCTTTCACTAATATTTTAACTGTTACAGTGCTGTACAATCTCACAGAGCATATGTACTTAAATTAAATTACTTTTGGGGTATATTTTTCGTCCTGCTACCCCTACTGTTAGATGAACTTCGTAATTTCCTGTTCCAATGTCAGGCAGCAATACCTCAGCAGCTAGCTTCCCTCTATGTCAAAGTATCTATTTTCAGAGAAATATAGGAGACAAACAGAAAAAAACCCCACTAATATACAGATATTTAAGCAATATCCATATTCTCCACTGTTCTTTCTGTCCTTATGCCTCCCAGTACCACTTTTGCTACATGGTAAATCAAGTCTCTGATTCAGTTTACCTCTGTATCCCACAAAGATTATACAGAATTTGGAACAAGCAGCAAGGGAAGGAAGAGTGGGGTATGCCTAAGTCAGCATTGCTGCCAGAAATAATGCATGTCAAAGTACATCCCTAAGGCATCTAGAACATTGAGGAATGAATAAATAATATGTCTGGATTCTGGACTGCCTTTCAGAAAAGCAACACTCTTCTCAAAGCCTCTTCGCCCTCGGTGTAATATTAAATATAACTTATGGGTTACCTGAAAACAGAATAAAACAACAGTTAAGATGTCTTAGAAAAGCTGAAGTAAGAAAAAAAAAACAAAAAACCAAACCAACAACAAAACAGAAAACGAAAACCCATGATTTTTGAACAAGATCTTCTACATTTCAGTGTAATATGACTCAGCTTTTAGGAAAACGCTTTACCAAAAGCTAACAACTATTTCATGATATGTGACAAACATTTTAATGGAAAGTAAGCAAATTTAAGTTATGTATTGCAAGAAATTTGTAGCATTACTTCCTAAAATTAGGAATTCTGAACCAGTAACATGTAGCTAAAGCAATTTTGCAAGCTACACTTACTTATCTTAATAGAAAAAAAAACCTCTGCTCAGTGTTCCAGAAAGGGAGGAGAGCCCAGTTAGACAGCACATTCACCAACAATATGCCCCAGGAGTTTAATTCTTCGACCTCTGCATGTAAGTGAGATAAACATCTAATCCTGTACTGGTTGAAGATACTGCTAATAGCGCCGTTTCCAGTTCAACAAGATAATTAAGCACGTGAGTATTTCCACTCACTTGTACAGGACCAGTCATATTTAAAATTATTTGTTATCAGAAACCTTAGCTTTCTGGGGC
>VZTV01100144.1:0-12128 GCA_013400875.1 Anhinga rufa
CCTAAACCCATACTGACTGGGCCTTTAGAAAAGAAGTAGCCAATGACATCTCAAAGATCAGATCTCTGTGGAAATTATAGTGCAGAGGCTTTTCCCTAAGACACTGAAACCGTCCCAGTCCATGGGAGGTGTCTCAACAGGTTTAACTAATGATTTCAGTGATTGCCATAAAAGTTGTTCAAATAACTGTGAGAGCAAAAGCTCAGACTGATAGAGAAGGCATGCACAGCAATGTCATCAAACACGGCTCCTGAGATAACAGCCAGGATGGAGGTAATAATTCCTGACAGAAACCAGGGGATGAATTTAGTCCAAAGGGCATTCATTCATAATGCAACACACTTTTGAGTAGGAAAAAAAAAAAGTTCCAGAAGTAATGAGCAAGGTGAAACTTTATGAATTCTCATATCAGGTGTAATTTTGGAATGTGGACAGAGCCAGCCAACAGAAAAATCATATTTTCTGTAATGAAGAAAATGTATGTGTGGTACTGTACCTATATTTAATCCTTCAAAGGTGTCAAGATTTCTTGCTGACTATCATGAGCTTCAGAAGCTGTGAAAGAACTTGGTTTGGTTAAACATTGGGATTTTAGAGATATATTTGGCTGAAAAAAAATTCTGGGCTTCTCTTAGTCTTCTTAGATAGAGTGCCTACAGAGATGAAGGTCTCACTGTGCAAGGAAATGTGCAAAATGTATTGTTGAAGAAAGTACCAGCTATGAATTGCTTACAGTTTAAGTAGAAAGAGGGACAAAGAATAGAATAAGAAAGAGAAAAATCAAGCAATAAGACAGCCTTTACATAACTGTCAGGTTCAATAGGCAGTCTACTTAGAATCAGTGCCAGAATCTACACTGCGTTATTCTAAGGTTAAATACTCGCCTCTTGGATCACTTTACATTGCATACAACTTTGGCTTCCTAAATAAACTGGATGCTGTCATGTGAATACCTTTTTTTTTTTGGATTGTTTTACATGAACTTTCACAGCTAGGCTTGTAGAATTAGAATTGCATTGTGTGAAAATATTTCTGGAAATTTGATTGTAAATTGCCATTGGTGTTCACTGAAATCTTTTATACTTTCAGCATGTCAGGAAAACTTAGCTGTATAACATTTGTCTTCTTCAAGTAATTGCAAGTAACACAGTAGTACCTAGGCAAATGTACAGGTCAAACTACTGAACTAAAATATTTAAATGTATTATTAAGGAAAACCCAAATAACAAACAAACAAATAAAAACAACCCAGAGAAATCCCCTTTCCAACAATCTGTATAATAGAGCAGCTCACTTACAGATATTTCACAATTAGTGAAGACATCTGAATTCACTGCATACAAGCTACTTTTGGGGTAATGTTATGCTGCAGGAAGGTGGTTGTTCTCAGTATATTTCAGGAGCACCTAGCAGGTTGAAAAACAAAATGTTTAAAAATACTTGTTCTGTGATGTAACTCTTGGTGAATGAAAACAAAATCAGTGGTTTCATACCTGTCTGGGAACTGAAATTCTTCTCATGGTCAAACTAAAGATTTGCACCTGCAACTTGAAACATGATTATTTCTGAGATGTTTCTGCATATATATGGGACACTCAGGTGGGAAACTTTTGGCATTAAGAGTTATCAAGAGTGGGAGAGTGTTGGGAGTGAGCTCAGCAGTGGTGAGCTTGCAGGGCTTTGTCTTCCCTGTGCCAGAAGGATGGTCTGCAACTCAGGGCAGCTCTGCAGGGAGGAGACTGGGGGTGATCATGCCCTACACCTGTGAGGGGGCAGGGCTAGCCCAGGCCAGAAGTACCTGGGGAGGCTGCGCAGTTAAAAGGGAAGTTGAGGCCAAACTTCTCAGATGTCTGAGATCTTTCCTCTTCATGCTTGAGGTGGCTAGCTTGACTCTTGCTTCTGGAGTTGGCTAGCCTGACTATCACACTGGGAGGTGTCTAGCCTGGCTCTTATTCCTGAAATTAGCTCTCAAAATCAGCATGGCTAAAGGAGTCTGGGCCATCCCTGCAGGAGAGAGTACTGTATTTATGCATTTGGAGTGAAAAAAGGTTGTAAAAAGATTTGTTGTGAGCAGTGACAGTTGTGCAATACCAGCCTTTGCCTCCTTCTTTGTCAGTAGTGAAGGAATTAATGACTGATATCTTGTCAAAATTACAACTATATCAGGATAGTTTGGGTCAATGAGGAATGTTATCTTTTTACTGAAACAAGTATGGTCAAAATAGGTTGGTTTTTTGCCTGAAAATAAAGTGCTATGATGGTGAAACTGAATGTGAAGTTCCATTATTTTTAATGCTGTGTGGACTACAAAATAAAAATCTGTTCCTACTTAACCCAGAACAGGTATGAGCATGCAATCTCACTTCTGTTAAATTAGCTAGAATACACAAAGCAATATTTATGTAAGCTTTGTGTTTATGAGAAGACAGATAGTGAAAAGCTGGATGTGAACCAACAATGTGCGCTCGCAGCCCAGAAAGCCAACCATATCCTGGTCTGCATCAAAAGAAGCATGGCCAGCAGGTTGAAGGAGGTGATTCTGCCTTTCTACTCTGCTCTGGAGTGCTGTGTCCAGCTCTGGAGCCCTCAGCACAGAAAGGACATGGACCTGCTAAACTAAAGGAGGGTAGATTTAGACTAGATACAATGAAGAAATATCTTACAATGAGGGTGGTGAGACACTGGGACAGGTTGCCCAGAGAGGTGGTAGATGCCCCATCCCTGGAAACATTCAATGTCAGTTTGGACAGGGCTCTGAACAACTGGTCTAGTTGAAGATGCCCCTGCTCACTGCAGGGGGATTGAACTAGATGACATCTAAAGGTCCCTTCCAACCTTAACCATTCTATGATTCTATGTTTCTATGAATATCTGTTTTGGCATAAGTCTGTAGTGGCTGGATCATATCTGATCCAAAGTAGAGTGTGCTAGAACCTTCATACATTTTTTCCCTGAGTGACTGTGCAATGGCAGACGGAGTTGAACTATGTCAGTGCTGTATGTGATATGTTCACCGCACACAGCATTCAGAGACCCTAAATCCAGATTGACTGTCTCATGGAAGTGTGATATTAATTGAATTGCCTTAAAAGGTTAGTATCTAAGGGCATTCTGAGATGCCCTAAGGTATCTAAAACAGCTGTACGCACCTAGCAGATATGTACATTCAGACCTAGCATGAAACTGGCCTTCTGGATGGGAGCTGGAAACAAGAACAATATGTCAGGGAGGCTGAAGCTTCACCAGGCACCTCTGTCTCAGCAGCTGGGTTCAGCCCTTAGGCTTCGAGGCAGCTCTTGTAAATTCTCTGATACTGAACTCAGACAGAGCATTGGGGAGAGTATGACTGCAGCTGAGCTGAGAGTCAACACTATCATCTGTCCTGGGGTATACTGTTCAATATTCTAGTGTAAAGCTTTCAGTAATAATACCATGCTGATTGAAAAAAAAAAAAACAAAAAACATTTTTATATTGTACTTGTAAAAATTATAGTGATAATGAAAGCATATGAATGTACAGTGTCAAGTATTAATCAAATTATCCCAAATAAGTACACTACAATAGCTATAGATTAGGAGCAAATCAGTACACCAGTGGCTGCACAGACCCCTACCTTACATGCAGTTTGGGGAAAAAAAAAGTTTAATTTGTACTAAACTTTTGCTCAATTTACTGGACCACAATCCTGGTTTGAAGCTACTCAAATGGCCCATCACATTTTCTACCTTTGCACCTCTTCTATGGTTTGGGCAGCATTTGGTGTGCATTTGGTAGAAATTTAGACTTGAACTTCCAGTTAAGTTTCCACCAACAGAAACCTCCTTTGTGCTCACTAAAACCACTCATCAAACAAAAGCCTAAACAGTAGGCATGCTGAGGGTATTTCCTTCCAAAATGCACTACTGCTTTCAAATAAGATTCTAGCGTAGATGTATCTATAAGTATGTCAAAAGCCTACGACCCGATTAATCCACAAAGACACAGAAAAATACAGGTTTCCTGTCTTTTTATATATATTTTATTTCACTTTTAGTAATTATCTTCTGCTACGGTATAAGCAAAATAATGAATTATCAGAAGTCAGAATAAGAGCTTCTATTAACTTATTCTTGTTTATGTCTTAAGCATTTGGTATTGTTGTGAAGAGGATGCAGGACTAATTTTGGCACTCCTCTTCTTGTGTTTCTTTTGATACTAGGGACAGGTAAAGGAATTCTGGAGTTTTCTTTGTATGAAGTTACCAGGATGAACGTCGTATGGTGAATGCAAACAACAATGCAATTGCTGGAAGAACCATTTCCCTAGATAAAGCAATTTTACCTTATCAGCCACTGTTTTAATGCCAGATGCATAACAATTATTATTATTGTTATTTTCATCATCATCATCATATTAAGCTTTCTACTGCAGAAATAAAAACCTGGAAATCCTGAGAATGGTGCAGGTGGAGAAAGTTAGGAGGCGGGGAGTCCAAAAATCGTAAAATTGGAACCCAAGTTCCTATAATAGTGCTTTAGCCATAGCTGGAGAGTCTCCGGAAAATACCACTATGTAATATCTTTGGTCCAAAGACTATCTATAGTGAAATAGAAAAAAAACTGAAAATACATTTTTACTGCATCACAACTGCAGACTTTTCTATTTTCTGTTTTATAGGTCAAGTAAATATTACATAAGCATTTTTTAGTCTGGAGGGGAGCACACGTTGGATTAATTTTGAAAATTGGCTCTGCTACTACAGGTGCAGAACTATACTGAAAAAGAGGTGTGCTAATAGCAACAGTTCTGGCAATACCCTAAAGAACAAATAGATTTTTATAATTTCTTATTACTTATTTTTAAGAACTGCCAGAATGAGTCACTTTAAAAGTCTTTCCCAGAATCTCCTCTTTACTGGTGGCCAATAGAGGATGATAAAGAAGCAGGACAGTGGTAGAGAAGGATCTTTCCACAGAATATTATTCAATTGGTATGTAGTTTAAGGATTTCCTGGGCCATTAGTTGCACCCAGGTCATTGTGTTTAACAGTTATTGATACGACCTCTCCTGCATGAATTTGTCTAATTCGTCTTTAAACCTTTGGCCTCTAAAAGAGCCTGTAGCGATAAGTTCCACAATTTCATTAGGTGTCATGTGAAAAGGTGTTTATATTTGTTCTTTTCAAATTGCTGCTAGTTCCACTGTGTGCTCTTTGTTCCTTTATAGTAATAGTGAATAAACATTGTTTATTCACTTCAGTTACGCTGCTTATGTGCTCATAGATCTCTGTACAGTTGCCTACTTTATTTTTTTCTAAATCATTTACAGATCTGTGTGTGTTAAGTTTTTACTTCTGGTAAAGGAGGTAAACAGACTTTTCCTTCACTCTGTATGTGGACATGGATTTGTCAGTAGGAAAAGCCATATTCTGTGAAACCCCGAGCCCCATAATCTTTGAAAAGTGTGAAAAACCACAATATTCAGAGCTTTTGCCGTTGTTTCCATTTGTAATATGCAGTCCAGAAGCAGCTGCTTTTGAAGATTACACAAAAAGGAATCAGGCAAGTGGGCCCTGGGAATGACAGAATCCTCTCAATTTGCAGTGTCCAGTCTGTCCATAGAACCACCCAATTTCATGATACAGTTTAACTGCTAGTCTAAACTACTGTTAGTCTAAAAAATTAACATAAAGTAGCAATATCACATTTGCAGGACAATGACAACACAGTCAAGTTCTATAACGTGCTATACCTTTAACCAAAACTTTTTCCAAGAGCAAACAATGGCTTCAGATATGTATTGGACTGAAACATCAAAATAAATATAGCAAATGAATTCTTAAAAACCTATGTAAAGGTTGTAACTTTCAGTCTCCATCCAATCCTAAAAGACACTATTTTTTCCCCTATTTGCTTTTACCTATCAGGTGGGAAATATAGTTGACTGGTTCTAAGAAATGTCTCTCTGTTTGTCTTTTTAAAATTTATTTTATTGTCCTATTCTACTTACTTCCTCTGTGATGTTTAGTACCCCACATAACAGTATGTCCTTTCATCTTGATTTTTCCCAGATAGCTAACACTTCAAAGGAATCCAGTTTGAAAACACTATACTATCTACATATAAAGTACAATTTACATCTGAAAATATAAAATGTGGGTTTTTTCTGAAACATAGAAGATAGAAGGTTTCTCCTGGTTTGCCCCAATGGGGTAGTGTTAAGTAGGTTTTGGCCAGTATGGTAGCTTCCTAAAACATTATGGCTAGATGATAAAAGGTGAAGCCTGGGACTTGTTGAATTGAGCATCCACACCCCTCAAATTTAGATGTCTAATTTGTCTAAAATTGGTCCTCTGGGCAGGACTGGCCTTGTGCTCCTTGCTGGACTTTCTGTACATTTCACATTCAAAACTCACTGCAGAAAAAGCAGAAACAGATCTGGTGAGAGGCACCATAAATTTAGGCCCCCTGCTATCAGCCTGGTAACAGGCTGCTCCAGCAGCGGAGTGGAACAATGGTCCCTCATGCTCACAGCCCACCTGGCCCGCCCAACCCAGAGCTCCTGGCTGCTTCATGGTTCGGCTTGAGGAGGAGTGTGGGCCATGCATTGCCCCACTCTTCATTCACTGCCAGTTGGGACCAGGATGTTGGGGACGGGATTGGATCTTGGGGATGTTGCGTTACGCCAATGTGGAGCCCATCCTGCTCTACAGTCATTACAGTCATTGTCTACAATGTCAGATGAGAGAGCTGTTTTCCTGTAACCACAAATATCTCTTTCAAGCCGTTTAGGCAGATTTTTCCACAAATACGGGAAGATTTGGGCAGGAGTCAGAAGTATAGCTGCCCAAACTCAACATTTTCAGAGCATGCACAAGAAAACATATTTAAAGGAGCAAGAAAATTTTCAAGATACTACTGAAGCCCAATGAATTTACACAATTCAGAGCTGAACTGGTCTGGAAAGCAGACAGACTGGAAAAGCCACCTGTGACACCACTTTTTGCTGCCCGCCTTGCAGCTGAAGCAGGGCTTAGGTAGACTAAACCCCATAGGGAAGTTCATTTATACAATGTCACACTCTCCCAACAAACACAGCTACAAAACAGAGCTGTAGAATAAGAATTCAATGTTAAATCATTTAAGTAGCACTGTAAATTTAACAAGACAATTGCATTTGTTGACTATTGCAAGCCTCTATCTAGAAAATGAATGGTTATACCACCAATACAATTAAAGATACAAATAATTTGCATTCAAATTGAGTATCAAGACAAGTTCTTAATAATTGTTTAAATAGTTGCTACTCTTGGGTCATTATTGATATTAGATATACTAAAACAGTTAATTCAGGTAAAATATTAAGAGATCAGTTGTTCTACTAGAAAACATAAGCAATGCATGGAGAATATCCTGTCTCAGATGCTTTGCTTCTGAAATAGAGGTAATGTGCCTTTGAAAGAGGTTTTAAACTTCTGCAGTAGTGGATTATCATGTGTGCTTCGGCCAACGCAGTAACATTCATCTTTGAAGCATGAGGCTTTGGAGACTTGGTAAAATGGATACAAGACATTTTAATAATGGACATATAATAGAAGTAGAATACGGTTTTGTCCTTCCCCTTGGATAAAATCTGTGTCATTGAAGTAATGTAAGTAAATTTTTGAGAATAAAAAATAGTAAAAGATAGTATTAATATATGTATCTCTTCACACATTAAATTTTTTTAATATATATAAAAAGTGATTATTTTTCCTGTATTTTGAATACTTGCAGTTCAAAAGCTAGTTAAAAATGAACTTATTATAGTAAAATCAAATTCATTCCTCAGTCTGTTTTTCCATATTTAATAAATACTGATAAAGGCACAATAAAGAAGAGTTTTATCAAAAGCCTGTAATGGGGAAGACACGTTCTCCTAAAACATGCTCATAAAAGCCCAGTATAACCCAGAAGTAGCTGCAGTTAATCAAGTGTATAATATGAGGTCAATATTCTGTACTCAGGCAGCAATATATATTTACAGTGTTTACTTCCTGATGATGTTATAGAATAAGTAAAAAAAGGCCAGACGTTCAATACTATATCTGAATTGAAACTGAACCCAGATTTATTTCTGCTTTAAACTTGAAGGCCTGAGACTCATTTTAATCTAAGTGATATTTGTTGTTGTCACTAAACAAATCAGATTTTATCTTCTTGTTACAAATACAAACTTATCTCTCTCAAAAGGTTGTCTGTAAATTAAAGAATGAAGATATGTTTAAAGCTCTTGGGCCAAACTGGAGGAATTTTAAACAGGCAAACACAGACTACCTTGTGAATCTTTTGGGTTGCTTCTTTATGCTTTCACCATTTTTAAATATGAATTTGAACTTGTCACTGTTCGTTCTGTAAATAAGAGAATAATATTCCTTATATTTTTTTAGAGAGAACACATAATTTATATGAAACCAGTAAAGAGAGAATCCACTAACTTATTCAAGATGTCATGTATAATGTTCTTAAAAAAAAATACCAACACAAACTTTTTCTATTAAAATAAACCTCTGGGAATTTAAGTTGGTGAAACTTTCTATATTATAATCACTAATGCCTTGTCTAGAAAGTGTACACAATTTAACTTTGAGTTTATTTAATTTCCAAAGTGTCTCCAGGAAAGAGTTTCTTCCAATTACTAAAAGACAAAAATGGCAAGTAAAGTACTGAGGGAGATATTTCACTGAGAAGGGGTTGGCTTTGAATCATCTCTGCACTTCATTATCCTCCAATCAAGCAATCAAATTTCTTCACCTCTGGAATTCACATTCTGCTGATTATCATTTATGTACTTTAATTGGTTACACTCTAATTTCTGGCTAGACCCTTATGAACAAAAGGACTGTTACTGATGGCTCATTCACAGGTTTAGTCCCCTTTTTGTAGTTGGCTAAGAGATTCCCTCCAGATTTCTCTATCATCACCTACACAGCTCTCCCACTGGCTATAAAATACTGCAGCAGCTTGTAGGTAATTGATCAGACAAGTGAACTGTAAAATATTCATTTTCTACTTCAACAGCTAGATAAATCTCTTGGGAAGTGGATGAAAATATTGCTTATGCACATCAGGGTCGATGTAGTAATAGCAAGGTTGCTGATAAGCAGGGGTCTGCTACAGAGTTAATGCTTAATTCTGTTCCACGCCAGAGATGGGAAAGCATGCAGTCTCCCTTTGCCTGCAGCTAGAAGTCTTATTATATACTAAACCCGAGGCATCAACACCAATGCACCAGTCATGGTGCTTCAGGGATGGTGCTTCCTGTTTTGATTAATCAGGTTCATCTCGGTGTAACATGCCAAAGAACAAATTAACACTTAGTTACTGTAACCAACATGCTAAGTACCAAAATATTAATGAATAGGACAGCAGGAGTGAAAAGGGACTGACAGGAGAGGAAAAGGAGACTAAACCCTGCTTTTTTTTTTCTTTTGATCAACAGTTATCTTCACAATCTCACTTTCTGAGGTGTTTTTGGAACCAAGTTTTCAAATACCTGTCAAGGTGCTTTAATTGAAAGTGTTTAAAAGCAAACTGCATACAGACTTGTAGAGCAACAGCAGAAGATAGTGAATTCTTCTCATCTTTATCTTGCTGGGTTGCCATAGCAAGAGAATCTGAAGGGAATTAGCAATAGCTTTGTTTCTGACTCATGTTAAATGTGTATTAGGCAACCTCATTCAGGCCCAAAGTATACTAATCAGAAAATACATGCAATCCCTCTACCTGCTTTCTTCTCACACAAGAAAGAAAAAGCAAATCTTTAAGTACTGGAATATTAACAGCAATTTTTTTTTCCCAGTGGTTTGTTTTTGAAGCAGCAGAGAACATACGTTTGTTTTGCATGTCCTTGGAGCGTGGTGTCAGTCAGCTTAAGATGAGGCATTTGAAATAAAAAATAGTAGATACTATGTATGCTACAGTAGTTGTGACCACCTGGGAAAGACAAATGGAACATTACAATTTTGCAGTGGAAAAGCAAGTGTATTAGAGGTGCCGCAGCATCTACTGTAGAGACGCTGACAAGTAAATCAGCCTTTCTTGGATCAGAATAGTCATTTGCTTTAAGAACAGAAGATAGGTCCACGTTTCTTTCTATATCATCTTACTTCCGATAATTTAAACTTAGTGCCAGCGAAAGCAATGGTAATAAATAGGTCGATCAGAAGATCTGGACAGCTTGCTAACACCAGACTGCATTAGCCAAAGATACTTTTTTTCCCATTATACTAGTAAATAGACTTGTTCACAGATAATCATGGTTTTGAGGTGAAACCCCCAGGCTGGAATCAGCTCCATTACAAATGGCATTCAAGACTCTCTCAGGTATTGTCTAGCCACTTGAAAACCCACATATTCTGAAATGTGTTCCATCACTCCCACAGACAAGGCAGGCTGTGAATCTTCTGCAGACAGTGAGACTCGGATTTTTTTGTATGCTTTGTATATTTTTTTGATGCAATTAAAGCAAAGCACTTTAATAAACATTCTGAAAACCATATTCTAGGTTTCTAGTATCCCAGGTGCAGAGTGTTGTACCTCATATGTTTTTTTATGAAAAAGACTAGTGAAGATGAAAGTACTTATTTATAATGAGAAAACTATTCAAAACAAAGAAATATGAGAAAGCAATACAAAGCAAAGAAACACTAATGAAAACAAATACGGGAAATAGTACACAGTTCCCCTTTGTTGTCCTCAATATAATAAATCCTGGTATTTTAGCACTTCCTAATTTCTCACTCAAAGGATAATTAAAAACAAAAATAAAGTCCTGTTAGTAATGAGGTGATAATGAAGTTCACCATGCAAATCAAGTGTCTCTTTAATAACTGTGTGTAAACTTTGCTCTTTGAATGCCATTTGTGATGATGGTAATGTGTTTAAAGGGAAATAGATGGATAAGGAACTGTCTTTTCTACTTAGGTTTTAAATTCTATTATTTTCTCTAATATATGTTTAGAGTAAAAGAACCCCTTTCCTTTCATCAAAACCAGCTTTTTTTCATTATTTAGATAAGAGGTGTTAAGAAAAGCCTTCAACTTTTTTCCTCTGAAAATATTTTTATATCCATTTCTGTCCTTGCTTTTGCCTCCAAGTTTCTATTCATACTTCACTGAGCTGTACAAATTTTGTTTGGTAAGTTCCTATATAACTCTTTATTATGAGCCACTCAGCTCTGAAAATAGGAATGCCTGTGTTTTTAGAGTCTCTCTTTACATGATTTTATAATTTCCTTTTTAAACCCAACTAGATATTGAAATCAGGAGCAGCCTTGATAAGCATGTACTGTATTTTACAGATTTCTCTCAGTATTAAAGTCATCTGCCTTCCATGTAGTTTTATGAAGGACCAACTCTCCTTTATGGGTCAGAGCTGCTTAGAAACATTCAGGCACTACTGAGCCTTAATCACCTTGGGTACTTTTCAATCACCTTTATGTCGAGCTCATCTCTCTTTTTCTATCTATATGACACAGAAAATGTATATAGTCTTCAAGTTTTAAAAAAAAAATTTAAATAAATACTGTATTGCTGAGAATCATGAAGAGGACACTGAGCTATGCTACTGTAGAGAAGGGGCAGGAGGGGAGGTGCCCAAACTTGTGTTGCTGTCCCTTAAGCTTAAAGCATTTTGCAGAGCACTGTTGGTAGGTTGGAAAGGAGTTGAATGTGAAGAAAAAGACAAAGGTCGTGGAGGCTCTAAGACAAACAGAAATACCGGCAGAAAAAAAAAACAAAAACAAAAGGGAGATCAGAGTTAGAGGTAAAAAGGAAAGGAGAAAGGGGAGAAAGCATGAAAGAATAAGGGGAAACAAACAAAAGGAAAGGCATAGGTAAGGCAATGCAGTTCTCTTCCCTCTTTCTTTGCCCTTTAATTGCAGGTTTCATTGATTGTTTTCTTCCACTTAACTAGGATAAATTCGTTACTGTAAGGGTTATAGTAAAAAAAAATTTTTAAACACAAATTCATCAGACTAAAAATCACCATTGATACCATAAAAGCTGGTTAAAAGAACTCTCTAAGATTCAGTTTAGGAGTCTTAGCAAGCAGGCATTCTTTTAATACAGTGCTGGATGCACGGGTGATAATTCCTCCTAGCATGCATA
>VZTV01100145.1:242-12664 GCA_013400875.1 Anhinga rufa
TTTTTTTATTGCCTGGTTTCTGTAAATAGCAACTATCTGCAGAGCTGCTGTAATCTATTGGTACTATGTATTGAAGTGATGCACTCAGTTCAATCCAGTATCCCAAACAGCTGTCTGTAGCACTGCCTTTTCTATTTTGTTTTTGTTTTTTTTTACAAATGCTGTTAATGCCCTCTAATCGTTTAGCATTCCTGTTATGATATAGAGTGTAAAAGTATTCGTAGTTTCAGTTTCGCAAGCCACTTCACAAATACTTAGATAATACCTTTAAATTTTGTCCTTGTTCTACTAACTCATCTAAGAAAGTACCGGGCAATTCTAAGCATACACACTCTGGAGCACAAATAATACAAGGAACCAATACTTCTCAAAGTAACTTTAAATGAACAGCTCAATTTCTGAGTATTAGTAATAGTAAATGCTGCTCTTGTCTTCATCTAATTTCTTTGGAGATAGTTCTAAAGTTTCACAGAAACAGTACCCTGAGGCTACCAAACAGAGTTTCAGCTGCATCATTAGTAACAGTTCAGGAATTTGTTAGAACCTAGCAGCTGTTCAACTACTGAATCACCAGCACAAATTTACTATTTTCCTTTGCTAATTTACAGGATTCCTGCTAGTGATGTAAGATTATATCAAGGAGTTCTAAGCATATTTTTACTGCTTTAAACAAAAGTCTAAATTACTGCCATTAGAGGAGTACTGCTCAGTTTTTAATTAGTTCCTCCACCATATCTTAATAGTTATGATGCGTAAAGATTTGAGATACATACTAAAAAGGATCACAAGGAAGCATTTAAGCCTTAAGCTATATACCCAATATAAATTATTTTGGGGAAATATATCGCATACTATTCCAAGTATGACATGTCCTTGAATATATATTTAAATCTAGTATCAAAATATTCAAGCACTCAAAAGCTTCCCTATTTCTTTCTGTAGGTTACCAAATCTAAGTGGCTAGGAGAACATTAATACATGCTTCCAGACAAGCAGTGCAAAACACTGGTCATCAGTTCTTACAACTACAGCTGACTTCTTGAGCACAACTGGAGGTTAAACAAGCGTAAGTGATGTTCATCACTTGAGGCATTTGTGAAAGCACCAAGTCCATCTTCTCACATTTCAATAGCATTGGTGCTGACAAAGAAGTCAGCAGGTCAAAGCCTAACTCCCTTCAGAGAGAAGGCAGGCCTGAGCTGGGAAAACATTTACATGTGACCCGAAAAAACCAGTTCGAAGGGCCATAGCACCTTACTTGTTTTCAAAAGAAACCTTCAATGCCCTCCTCCCCTTTCAGAAGCAGATTTGACAAGTGTTGTAATAAATATTACATGCACAGAGGAAAGCTGAAATCAATAGCGGGTTAATGTTTATTGAAACGATACAGAGAACCATTTTTAATAGCATTACTTGAAAATAGATCTAATCTAGCAAAGGAAATTCAATTTATGTTTAGAGCAATCAGATTTTGTTTTTTACTCCAGGGATTTGTTGCAAACTCTGTCTCTCAAAATGTGCTTACTGTACTGTATTTAGCAGAAACAGTTTAGCCTTAATAAGCTGATAGTCTGAACTGGAGCATGGATCAACTTATTCTCATTAAGAATGTAAGCAGCTTTCTAACAGCCTTCTTTGCTGTTCAGCCTATGCCAGAGAAAGCAGGGATCTCTCCTCTAAAACCTGTAATTTATGAGTTTATTCAAACCCGCCAAATTGCTTTAAGTAAACGCCTCTTATATTTGAAAATTCCCATGGCAACTCATTTAGTTTGGCAGGAAGGCAGACCCAAATTCAATCCTTTTATCCTCCAGCTAAACCATTACAATGGTAATTCTGCTCTGACACTCTGAAGAGACTGCTAATTACTGTACTCCGGGTCCCTAGACAGATTTCCCATTCAGATTAAAATGGCTGTGCAGGGCAGAGAACAGTAGCAACACCTTTGTGTACAGGAAGGGACGTAGGCTCACATCACAGCTTTTTATGAGAGAGGCTCCATGACTGCAAAGACAAAGAATCTTATATCGGCTAAGTTGTACAGAACAAACATTATGGAAGGAAAAAACCAAGGAGCACGACAGCAAAATAGACAACTGAACCACTAACTGAAGCATTTTTACTACTAACGATATTTGGTCACCTCTCAAAGAAAATTAATTAATCTTCTGTGATTGCTATTTTACACTGCATGCAATAGCCTAAACTACAGATCAAGGAACTACATAAAACACTACTGAATATTGTGTGTTGTGTCATACTGAAAACCTAAGCGCCCGCTGCCTCGCTGTCACCAGAACGCCTCCATTTTCAAAAAGCCACCCAGGTCTGTTATTTATTTTGAGAAGGGAGGGCTGGGGTGGGGTGGTGGTGGTGGTTTGTGACAGCGTTTTTTTTCCCGGTCGTTTTTAATCAAGAAAATGTGAAGGAAACTAATGACCACTCACTTGATCTTCTGCCCGGGCTGTTCTCTCTTCCATTGAAATGTAAAGAGCAGCTAAATGTTGAACAGAATAAACATTTACTGTCTCGGGACTAACATTAATTGTACTGGAAAAGCCTAAACCCTGGCTTAATTTTGTCTTCTAGAAAGAATGACGAAGGTGGTCTCACTCTCCTCCCATAAAATTTATTTTCTTAGTAGTCTGAAGAAGTGGAAGGTAACTTTCGTTTTTGAAAACGTGGGAAAAGGGAAGGCATGGCTATTACAAATGTGTACAGCAGCTGGAAAATCTGACAAGAGACTACCCTCCCTGAGATGAGTTAAACAAGACCAACATCCTCCCTAGACTAGCAACTCATCTGAAGAAATGCTCTTGGAAAAATCTTAATATACATTCACAACTTCTACAAGTGATCATAAAAACAAGCACTAAATCTTCAGATAAAATTTGAGTATGTTCTCCTATACATACTACCTTCTTCCCTTCCTAATATAGCAGAACTAACTACCCTACCCCAATGGTTTAGCATGGACACCAAAAACTGGAGTTACCCAACAGAAAGCTAGCAGGAGAGAGCAAATGCATTAGAGCATGGTGATTACCAACTTATGAACCCTTAAATATTTTTTCCAGTCGAGGCAATGACCTCTTTACCATGAGTTCTGGGCACACGAAAATAGGTTTTTATGTTTTTATATATTTTTAAATCTTCCATAGTTCCTTTGTAAACCTAGAACTCCTCAGTGTTACTGGATTGTCTCTTCAAAACCTCTTCTAACAATCTATCCTAGTTAGCTACTGATGGACTGTATTAATGAATCAGGATTACTTTTGATCAGCCTGCATTTCAGGTCCCGCTAAATACTGTAGCTCCATTCAGTGAAAGAGTCAGACAGCATAAGGAAATATATTTGTCCAAGTACTGCTAGACCATTTTGGCAGTGAATTTGAGGACTTCTATGGCATTTAACTTGGAGAACAACATCCATGTCAGTGAGCTGCACTTCAGAATGCATGTGGCTGGTTTGCACAAGGGTGGAAAAATCAGTGGAAAAATTCACAGGTGTGTGGTTAATGAAACATGCATTTTAAAGAACCATAAACTAAGTGGTATGGTCATGGCTGCAAAATTATCTCATAACCCTTTTCAAGAAGGTAAATATCAACCTCAAAATAGGTTCTCTAAACAACTTATTTTTTCAGGAAAGCATCTCCCCATTTGCATAAGAATCAGACTGAGACACATTAGGTATGGGGTACTGTATGTTGACAGTGCAGGCTCCAACAGGTCCTTACTTCCAAGTAACTGCTGAAGCTGTGAATGCTTTGGATACAGACCTGACCTCCCTCTTTCTCAATACTAGATTTAATAACTGCCCTATCTTGAATGACTTTTCTTCACTTCCTTTCACTTGTGTAATGTGAAGATCAGGTAAATTCTACTATTTCTATAAGTTTCTAAAGATTCTCCTTCTTCTCTTGTTTATATCCCACAGAAGAACCCATTTATTGATATGCCTCAGTTAAATCTTTGTAAACCCACATGTGAAACTGACTTCTTCACTTTTACAAAAACAGTTGAGGCTATTGTCATAAATGGATTGCTAAACTTTTCTACATGCTTCAAAAATACATGAGTAACAATGCTCCTTCCACATTGTCCAAAAATGCGAGTCTACAGATTAAGTCTTTTTTTTACTTGTTTTTATTTTAAACTCCATCTCTTTATCAGCTTGGGGAAACAAAACAAGGATGCCACAGATATCAAGAACGCTTATAAATCACCCCATCACTTTATTTAAAACACATTAGAAATATTCATAACGAGGCATACTGTGTACCTTTCATATGATAGAGCATGTCTAGCACAATTTGTTATCAGGATATTACATTGGTTGGTTCACTCAGAAACTGAACTGGTGCACAGCTAGGTGGTCTCTCAGTTGGAGTTTTTTATTCCTTTACCCAAATGCTAAAGATCCACTAGATTCAAGTAATTTATCTCAATGCTGTATTCTTGCCATTTTTTCCCCATTTACACAACTTTCTCATTTGCTTCACTTACATGTTTATTAAGCTAACCATTTAATTGACATTTCTAAAAAGCAAGTCAATCAGTCAGGAAAAAGAACAAACTGTTGAATACCACCCTCGGCCAGTTTATGTTTTCCACAGTTGACCCTGACCTGAATAACTTTTGCCCCTAGTCGTACTTAATATGGATTGTTTGTTTTTTTTTTTTTTAAATAAAATAATCTGTTTACATTAACAACATTTTAAACAGTCAGAATTAAAGTACTATTTTAACCTCACATTGCTTCCACTGGCTTCTCACTGAGGTGGCCAATCTGTCACACAAGCTATCAGCATTTCTTTGAAGTTTGACTGTCTCTTGCACTGCTCTTCATTAGAAATAGGGCTTCAGGCTTATATATATAAAACCCTAGTTAAGCTTTGTTTACACAATGCTGGCTATTCTTCTATTTATCATCACATTTCATTCAGACATTTCAGCTGAAAGAAAATGTGTTGTCAGCTTCCACTCAGAGGCATCCATCTACTGCCATAAGCAAATAACATACTTTTACAATTCTAAGTGTTTTGACATTTTCACATCCGAAAACATTGTTGCAGTGAAATGAAATATTTTCATACTACAACTACTGTATTAGCTTTTAAATCCTCAGGACGCATGTATACATATATTGTCTTTTTTAAAACAAAAGCATTGCAATTTTGGAACAATGAGCTGAGGTGTTGTCCTGTTTCAGCTAGGATAGGGTTAATTTTCTTCACTGTAGCTGGTGCAGTGCTGTGTTTTGGACTTAGTATGAGAATAATACTGATAACACACTGGTGTTCTAGTTGTTGCTAGGTAGTGCTGCACTAGTCAAGGCCTTTTCCACCTTCCCATGCTCTGCCAGGTGCACAAGAAGCCGGGAGGGGAGGGGGCACAGCCAAGAGAGCTGATGCAAACTGGCCAAAGTGATATTCCATATCATATGACGTCCTGCCCAGTGTATTAACTGGTGGGAGTTGGCTGGGGGAGGCAGCAATTGCGGCTCAGGAACCAGCAGCGTCGGTCGGCGGGTGGTGAGCGGTTGCATCACTTGTGGGTTTGTTTTTTGTTCTTCTTTCTTTTTTTTCAGGCTTCATTTCTCTCTTTTATTATGATGATTATGATGATTATTATTATTATTTTACCACCACCATAATCATGATTAGTATCATTACCATTATTACTATTGCTATTTTATTTTAATCAATAAACTGTTTTTATCTCAACCTGCGAGTTTTCTTGCTTTTGCTCTCCTGATTTTCTCCCCCATCCCACAAGGGTGGGGGGAGTGAGCGAGCAGCTGTGTGGTGCTTAGTTGCTGACGGGGGCTAAACCATGACAGGTGTCACAGAAGAAATATTCAATTTAGCTGTAAATGTGTAAGTTCAATAAGTATTAATCACAAGAAAGATAACTGTAATATGTCCAGCATATCTAAGGTTCTATGGCAATCAAGACAAACAACAGGAAAATATCTCAAAAAAACTTAAGAAAATGTAAAGGCACCAAATCAAAGCTATGTGAAAAGAATGGTGTGGCATCACTAAATATTTCACTGATGAGATGTAATCAATTAGACTCAATGCTTTCCGAGTCATTTCAAGGAACACAGAACATAAGTCTAAAAGCTGTTTCAGATACAGGCCCAGGACAAGATGACAGAAAGGAAGGAAACAACAGGTGTGAGCATAGCAGAGTTACACTTGCATAATAAGCTGTTGTAGCAAAAATGCAATAAACTGTTGCAGGAAAAATTATGACCATTGGTGAAGACAGTGGTTTGAAGGGGAAAAATCTGAAATGGAGCTGGAAAAAGACAGACCTTTTCTATAAAATACAGGACTAAGAACAACTAAGCTAACGTACAGGGATGAACTTTTGACCTTTTCTAAGAACTACTTAGTTTTGGTCGAATCACCATTTCTGTTAGAGCAAGAACACCTATAGCAAACATCACAACAACTTTTCTTCCTTTCTCCAGATGAAAACTTACCAGAACTAGTACAGAATGAGATACACAAAAATAAGACACATTCTCAGAAAGTTAACACAAAATGGAAGCAAAGCCAACTTTTAAAATGTTGGAGACATCAAGTGACACATTTAATTTCAAAACATACTGTCTGCTTTCCCTTAGCATCTCAAATGTCGTAACAGCTACCATCTCATATTTGTTTTCTCAAAGTATGATTTTAAATTGCATATTAGCTCAATTAATAACATTTGAGAAAGTTAAACTTTCAGTAACTTTCATTTTAAAAATCACTGAGATATTCTAAACTTACTGCATTTTTGTTTTAAGAACAGATTTAGTTCTAAAATCCTATACGCAATGGCAAACAAGAAAGCCAATGACAATTTTATCATGTATTTCTAACGAAATACAGCCGCATTGTTAAAAAGCATTTTTTAAGTGTAGGCTGATTCATCTAAGAAAACAGTCAGACCCATCTGGCCCAATTAGCGAAGCAGAGTCTACTTCTACCAAGAGAAAAGAAAAAGGGGATGGGGGGAAAAGTAACTCCATTGACCTCTACATGTAATTCATTCAGTGGTTCATACAGTTGCTAGTAAAATCAGGTCTGTACCAAATAAAAGGTACGAAGAATCTGAAGTAATGTACTTCAATCTCAGATGTAAGGAGCTTTTGAGACAAAACCATACTGATGCATTAATTATGCTTGCCCAAATTATTTTTTTTTTTCTTAAGTCCCTGTTGGTGTTCCAGAAGTCTGTTACATATCTTCATATGTCTGTAAAACATGCAATGCATACCTATACTATAGCATCAAACACTGCACATATTCCTCTACATACAGTGTAACCACAACCAGAACAGAAGATTGACTCTTCTAAAGAGGAGCAATACTGCAGAAGCCCATCTAAGAAAGCAGCTGTTAAGTATTTTGTATGAAGTTTCTCTTCAGCACATTAGACAGATATTGAAGTTCACAAGCATATTACATGTGAGACACCAAGTATGCATACTAAATGGATTATGTTCCCAAGTACTGCCTACAAATTCTTCTACAGGTGAATGAGTGCCACTTCCACCTTCCCTAAGAACAGCTCAACACCAAACTTCAACTACGGAAGTATTGGTTGTCTTCATTTAAACAATGTAAGAATTAGTGCCTGGAGTTATTACGCAGTATTTTGATAAGGACACAATTTTATTTTCATTTTGGGGTTTCTGATAATTTTCTAGGTTGAAGACTATACTATATGCTTATATTTGGCAGCTTATGAACAGAAAGCTCCATTTGCCTTACTGTGACGTTAAGACAGAGATTACCACCTGCACTTCCTCCTGTTACTTTGACATTTTTTAAGTCTTTGTAAACAGTTAATCAGCCCACCCAGACAGTGTCCAAAATCGCTATATGGCTTCATATTTTGCATTGCAGTAAGTTTCTTCTTTTTTCTTTGGTTACTCCACGAGCTACCAAACAAGAACAAAAAAAAATAAAATCTGGTTTTGCTTTAGTTTTGATGATGGAAGTAGATTATCCATTTACTAAAAAAGGTACAAGTCACCTTTATTATCTGTGCCCCCAGTTTTAACCCTGCTGGAAGCTCTTATTTCAACAGTCTAAGACTTATATGGATAATCTTCAGAAAAGTGTAAATGCAAAAAGAAATTAGTGTCTAAAAATATAATTAAGCATTCCAAATAAGAAAGATCTTCAAAGGTGGTATTCAACAGTTTTCTTTGCCCTTTTTAGTTTGAACCTACTTATACTTGGATACCTGGAAGGTTTCTTGTTGCTTCTTCCAATACCTACTTACAAAGACTAATTTTTGGAGAGTAGAAATATCTGCTATAAAGAAAGCCTTAAAATAATTTCCTGAGTCACAAGAGAGTGCATTGGCCTAAATCTCCACTGCATTACAAAATACATATTAAATTAAGTGCAAACATGTACCATACCATATGACAGCAGAATCAGAGACATGCCACTTTATACCCTACCATAAACTTTTTATATGTTTTACGGTGCAGTACATTTGATCTCAAACTCTTGCCGTACAAAGAAATTAATACAGATTAATAAGGATTTTTAATAAAGAGTTTTGTTAGAGGGATGTAATCAGCAGTACTAATATTGTAAGATAAATTAACTATCCCTCCACAGTTTAAAAAACTCAGAATACAAAATCTGAAAACATTTCATGGTAAAGTAATGGTTAAGCAGTCATTTCTGGGACAAGTTCTCCATGGAATCATCATAGTAAAAGCAACATTTGGTAAAGATATTTGCTGAAAAATCTGAATCTACTGACATAAATGTAAACTATATTGGAAATTCTATTTTGCAAAAGAGAAGCTTTCTCCAGGAAGTTGTCTTTAGAAAATTATCTGTAAGGGCAAACTCTCTCATATAACCTCTAGAAACAAAAGTTAAATAGCGTAAGGATGAAGTATACTAATGCTCTTAATGAATTATCTCTCCAAAGAACACTACTTCCCTGTAACTTTTTATTAACTATGTGATGCAGAAGAGACATATGGTCTTGGGAACTACAAACTCCAGAACACATTTAAAGCCATGTCTATTTTTTAGAGCAGTTAGGAAAATCTTCACAAGTCTTAGGATTAACTAATTCTTTTAGGATTAAAAATTCAAAACAATAAATCAAATGAATAACATATTTCAATCATGGTACATTTTTCTTTCTGCAAAAAAGGTCACCACCTTTCTGTAGCTAGTATGACACTTCAGAAACCAAAATCAGCTGAGCTATGCTGCGGCAAGAAATGCCATCTTTATCTTAAATACCCAAGTCATTCCTGAGAGCAAGAGATTCAGTATTAAAAAAATAGAATCAGACATGAACCTGACTGGCATTGGAGAAGAGTATGAGTGGCCACTGAGTGACTTTTCTTTTTAGCTTCCAAAAGGCTGTTGAGAAATTAACAGGATAGTCAGGGCAACTGGTGCTGACTGATCATTTGCATATTTTGAAGGATCCTCCACTATCTAATTATTCTTGACATGAAACCATCATTGCCACACTTTCCATTACTGCCAGCATATATTGTCCAGGGAAAGCAGCTGGAAGACACCCATGAGAGTCCACAGTTCCAGGATCTGGATGTACAGCCTGTACCAATTTGCCATCTACAGACCTGCATCATTTGATCTTGAGTGAGGTTCACCTACCAGAGGCAGTAATTATCCTCTGCACAAACAGGAAAGACAAAATAGCATCCCTTTACAAACGCTGTCCAGGATTTGCAACAGATGTGAAAACTTGGAACATTGACTGTTCCTTCATAAATCACTCAAAATCTGGCATCTGAGGTCATCTAAGCACAGGGGTGCCAAGAGGCCTGGGTCTCAGAGTCAGAACAGCTGCTGGTATTACTGAAAGATTCCATTTATGCTCAATGGATGAAATCTGCTCCAAGAAAGAAGCAGCATAACCTCTGAGAAGCCCAACATTGCTCTGTGAATTCTGCATGCTAAGTAGGAAACGGATGTTATTTTTGTAAATTTCATCCTGAATTTTAGTGGAGATATAATATTTAAAGCAGGATCAGCCACATCCTTTGCAAAAAGCTAACAGTCATCTTCTACAAGCTCATCATTCAGATAAGGAAAAAATGTGATGCTTTATCTTTGTTTGGAGACAGTGCTTCTCTGAGGATCTTTGCACATATGGACAGACAAAAGTCTGCACTGACTGACAGTGTCTCTGGCCTACTGGGAAGAAGTGAAAATGTATCCAAACCCCAAATCTGACTTAAATATGGTCTTAATTCCTTCCCAAAGCAATGGACCCATGGATGCCAGAGTCCAGATAAGAATACTTTCACAGATGAAAACTGTAGTTGCTAAAGCTGCAAGTCTTTTCAAGATCCATAGATATATTCATTATTATGTGCCTGTACATAAAGCAGCAGAGATGCTGTTGGCACCACCAAAAGACACTCTTAAAACCAGGAACCAGCCCTGAAACGATAGCGAGAACGAAGATTTATTCTACATTTGAGAGCAGCAGAACAGTACAACAGAGTTCCAGTCTTACTAGGGAGAGTAAGGTGTATTTCAAAAGTAGGAAACCCAACTGGTTTAATTAAAGAAGGAAGACAAGATAACCAGCAAACAACATAGCAGAGGCTTTTGTGCAAGTCAGTACACAAAACTGTTGAGTGTGCACCGAATATAAAAGCAACCAAAGGTACTCTCTGTACATCTTATCATAGTTGTGAATGCAAGGTCTGGATGTAAACCGCAGGGGCCTAAGTGACAGACTGGTTCATATACCATTTTATTAATTCTTTTCCCAGAACATCTTTTGGAGGAGGCTGCAGGACTCAGCAAGGATTCAGAAATACTAGTTGCTACGGTTTTCTGAAAGCAACCTATTTGAGATGAGGCAGCTGAACACAATGTATAGCAAAGATTCTGGAAGGTGCTGGAGAGTCTACAGAAAACCTAGGAGACTACTTCCAAAAGCAAGTGTGGATAGACTTATGTACCAAAGAATTGTGCTTGAGGAAGGTGCTCATTACTCCGATGAGAGGCAATTTCACTCACATCATATCCTTCAGGATTATGAGTGTTCTCCAAGCAGGACGATACTGTGGTTTTAAGACATTCTTCTCCTCCCTTATGCAACTGTGCAGAACTAAAACCTACAAAAAAGGACAGGAAAGCCATGCTCTGTTTAGCATCCCTAAAATGCCACACTTCAGGTATCAAGAGAAAAGGAGGGCCCTGCACTCTAACACCTTTCATACAAAAAGGAACTGAGACTTAAATCATGATCAAATCTTTTTATTCTTCTGGATCCACAAACACTGATACAAGTGTAGGAATAGCTCTGTATCAATCTCTCTTTTCCAAGGAATTAAATAGAAAAACCTGTTAAATTCAATCACACTTTCTAGATAGTGCCATTGTTTGTCCCTCTTAACTGTGATTATGTGCCACACAGGACAGATATTGTTCTTTCCCAGAAATGCAACACATCCATGTTTTTATGAGGAAAAGAAACTTTTATCACCAGAAACACAAAAATGCTTCTGACAAAGTTACCGAAGTGTAGCCATATGCCTGAGGTCAATGCCAGGAAAAGAACTGGCCTAATTAGACATCCAAAGGATGCCCCAATAGCAAAGTGTGAAGCTATGTATAGAGGAGCACTGAAAGGATAAGCTGAAAAAAAAAGATTCTCCTCCTCAAAAATCCACAGTGAACCATTATTTCTATGCTTTTAAATGTTTTATTTAACTTGTTTGGATTAGTAATGCATGCTAATAATATTAATGCTTTGGAGGACTACAGACATATTTCCTGTTTAATTTCTATATAATTACAAGTCCAAACTAAGACTTTTTCCTGAAATCACTTTTTTTTTCCATAACCAACACACTGATGTTCTAAAGACATTTAAAGACAAAACTTCATTTTTCTCCTTTTTACATAAGCTTCCCTCAAAAGACAAGCTGTTTAGAGAAGTCACAAAGGAGCAATACTTACTGCTCTTATGCCATTTAAGGTTCCCTGCTAATAAACTGTTTTAATTAAACAGGATTCTACTTGGATACTTCTATGAAAGAATTTTTTAAAGTAAAAAGCAAAGCTTATGAAAAAACAAACTGATATCAGAACACCAAAAGGAGCAAGTGGGTTTTTTTTCCTCCTAAGCACTACTAGAGCCACCTCCATCAGAAACAGTTTATTGAATCCAGTAAGAGAAGCCACACCTTAAACCACAGGTGCTTTTCATTAAATGACATTTAGCCATATATCTCGTTTCCTTGGTTCCCCTCAACCTTAAAATTGGGCTGAAAGGGTATGTGTGATTCACATTTGAAGGAAATTGATTAAACAGATTAAAATGAAGCAAAAATAAATAAAACCAGCACCTAGAGTATGTTGGGATTGTCTCAACTACATAATCATAAA